>PVKY010003242.1:0-22338 GCA_004027775.1 Bradypus variegatus | reverse complement strand
GAGCAATGGGACACCTTGGTTATGGAGGCACCCCTCTTAGGCCCCTGAGAAACTACCAGAAGGCCAGCCTCACCAGCAGTCATCAGGGGAGACAGACAAATTCACAGCTGGATGGCACCAACCTGACCCAGGAGAAACTCCCTGGCCTGCCAGCTACATTCCCTCCTGGATTATCTCCTCCAAATTTAGCCCACACTCATATACAGGGGAAACTAATCTCTCTAGATCAATAACATACGCAGCATTAGGTTTCAACAGGTGTCTTGTGTCTCCAGAAATATTTTCAGGGGCCCCAGATTAAAAACACATTTATTCAAAAATTGTGTATTGGGCATCTTGCCTGTCCAGGCACCATACTAGATTCCAGGGATACAGTGAGGAATAAATAACAAGCTCCCTTATCAGAGATTCAGACACTGCATGGAAAGGATAGTGGCACTTTACCAGATAGTTTTCATACATTATCAATGGCACACATGGATGGGTAGGTGTTCAGCAGGAGGAGGGACACCTTTTCCTGGAAAAATCAGGTGATCTGGTAATACTGGGCCTACACTCTCACCTGGCTACAATTGGTTGGATCTGAGCAATGACTTTTAAAGGGGACATAATCTCCAGTTCATTGTGGCACCTACCTGTGATGGTTAATTTCATGTGTTAACCTGGCTAGATTACTATGTCTCCCTCTCCCCCTCTTTCCTCTCTCTCTCTCTATATATAAACTGTCAGTTCTGTTTCTCTGAAGAACCCTGACTAATACACTACCACTACCATTCTCAATTGACACTTAGCCAATGTCAGTCATGTAGGTTAACTGTATGGTCCCTGTAACCCTGTAATCCTCTCTAAAGTTGGAGATTATGCGATCATATTAGGGGAAAGGAAAAGAGGCAGAATCAGTAAAGCAGAGGGATGAGAGATCTGCAGTACTTAGGTAATGGCAAGGAGAATGTGTGCCTGATGCCCCTAAGGCCTGGAGCTCCCAGCATCAGCAAAGACTCCTATCCAGAAATGCAGGGATGCCAAGCAGCAGGCTTGGGCACTGACAACAATCTACAACAGTCTGGGGATGAAGGGGTACTTCCCTGTTATCCTGGCATTCCATAACCTTGTTAAACCCTTAAGGGTCGGGGCACACAACAACTTTACAGCAGTCCTTGGGAAAGCGGCTTGAAGCTAGACTTAATGAAAGAAAATACGGACACGCATCACTTCTTTTATGGAAGTGTGTACGCACATTTATAGACTAAGATTTTAGACACTGAAATGGAAAAACAAGCAAAGGGCTAAGAGAACATAAAGCAAAGGAGTGGGTGATGTCAATTTTTGACTAAGATGTTGTGAAAGCAGAGGAGTTCAAGTTTGAGCTAAATTTTGAAGGATGAGTAGGAAGCCTTGAAACAGAGAAGGTCATTCAGCTCAAAGGCAAACATTTCAAAGTGCGAATCATATTCAGGAATTTGTGAATAATTCAGTGTGATTAGGGAATGAGATGCCCATCTCCCGGTTGGAAGAAATAGGAAAAGAGAGGGAGTGGTAGGAGGGTGAAACTAGAAAAGAAGGCTTAGGCTTCCATGTATTCTTCATGTAATGGGGAGCCCCTGATTACTCATTACTATACTTTGTGTTTAGAGAGTTAATTATGCTGACTGTTTTGACAATGCATGGGGAGAGGAAGGTTGGACAGAGGCCACTAAGTAGGCTCTTGCAATAGCCCAGGTGAGCGATGATAAAGGCTTAAACTAGGACAATGAATTGCAGAAATGGAGAGGAAGGTTTGGATTTCAACAGGCATTTGTTGAGTGCTTATTGTGTGCCAGGCATTGTGCTAGGTGTTTAGGATACACTGATGAATAGATATGTGTGCTTGCCTTGAAGAAGTTCATTGACTAAGGGAAAAGGTCGTCACACCTGGCAGATGGCATTCCAAAAGCTGAAATTTTAGTCACTTGTGTTATGCATTCCATTATGGGCCACATTCAGAGGACCCTACTCAGTCCCAAACAAAGGTTGGGGGCCAACTGAGAGGTGAGATACATCTGTTTGAAAACGTACTTCTTCCTTCACAGGGCTAATACAGCTTGTTCTAACTCAGAGGAGGGAGAAAGGGTCAGAATCTTCTTTAATTTTAAATTTCAGATAAAGTGTTTCAGTTAAACAATGTTTGAACATACGAAGTTGCAATCATTTAAAGTAACGTAATATTGATATTAACTCTTCTTAGAACTCTCTTAATGCTTAAATACTGTATCCACAATTTTATGAAGATGATAAAATTCAATCAGTTTCCAAATCACTTTGAATCTTTTTCCATTTGCAGGTATGTCCATACCTGTCTCTGACTCCTTACCACTTCTTGACTTCTCTGTATAGCTTATTCTTCAAGTCCCACAGTTCCTGGAACATGGCAGGTACTCAGTAACTGTTGAGGAAATGTATTCCTAACTTGAAACAGGATGCTTTGAGAAGTTGTGAGCTGTCAGGAATGATCATTCTTCACTCAACAAATATGTATGGAAGATCAGGAGTTATTTATTTTGTAAAAGGCAAATAAATAAATATTTACTTATTCCGTGCCACGTACCATTCTATACATTGGAGAAACAACAATGCACAAAGTCCCTGCTCATGTTAATTATAGAGACAAGCAATAAACAAAATATTTTTATATGTGTGTGTATTATGTGTTTATACACACAAATACAATGTATCAGGGATGATACCTGCTATGATGAAAAATAAAACAAGGGAAAAATAAAGAATGATGTTGGGAGGGGGTGGCATTTTACATATTGCATATTAGGGAAGGCCTCTATGAAGAAAGGTTGGACTTAGCTACCCAGATATCTGGGAGCAGTGTTACAGGGAAAGGAAAGAGGCAGTACAAATAAAGCCTGTTGGAAAACCAGCAGAAAGGCTAGTGAGCCAAAGGAGTGAGGGGAGAGGGGTAGAAAGAAGGGAGTGGGATTTGATGGACCTGGAGACCCAGTTCTTTCATCTAGTATTCCTTCTAAGAGCCAACTGAAAACAAAAACACAACGCGGTGCAGAGAGATATGATCATTAATTGTCATAAATAATAATTGGTTGGGAAATACAAAAGAAATCCTGAGGCGCTGTTAGAAATTGTAAGCACCATGTGGGGTGAGGAATTTGTCAGTATGGGTCACTGCTCTATTTCCGATGTCTGAAACACAGTAAAAACTCACTACATATTTGCTGAAGGAAAGACTGAAGCCTATCTTTGCCGTTTTCAACTTTCAAAACATCATTAACAAATAAGCTGTCTCACTCAAACAGCCTACTATTATTTTTTTTTCTGGGAGGGGGGAGAAGTGGGATGGGGGTGAAACGGGGAAGACAGTGCTACATAAACATCCAACCTATGGAACATTATACATACATAGCATTAAAAGGCAAACACCCTTGTTCTTTGCCAATTTCTGTAGCTTATAGCAGTCGGCCTCCAGGATGGCATCCACCGTGTGTGCCCTTTAGACTGGAGAGTTTACAACCACTCTATAATGTCTTAGGAAATACTGTCACCTGACCAGTCCAAATATTATTAGCATCGCCCAAGATCGCTTTCCATCGCGTGACCTAAACCATACGCCGGGGGTGGGGTTGGCGCCTCCCCGCTATTGCAACGACTATGGTTATACTCGGTTATCTAAGGACATCATGAACTTTTTGAAAACTGCCCCAAACTAATAATTCATCTTAGACTATTTTAAAGCTTTCCTGTTTCTGGAAGCGTTACAAAATCAAAAAACGTGATGACTTCAAAAAGTGCAAATGTACAATCAGTTTTCGTGAAGGAAGAAAGGGTTTGTAAACAACTTAAAAACTTAAAAAATAATTCCTGGCTATATGAGTTTCCTTCATTTTACTGCACAATGCAGAATCCATTACTGCTGTGATTTCTTTTACTTTACACCTTCAACAGAAACTCCCGATTTATTTTACCACAATTAAACAAATACGTCATTTCTCTAGTGCTTAATTAGTGTGAACTCAATTTGCAAAACTCCACCGAAGACCAAGGAAAGCTGCAAGGCCTTCACTAGCCGCCACAGCGACAACTCCGCCCAGATCTAGGCTCTGGCACGCGCTCCCTACCGCCACCCACCGCCGGGAGTTTCCCCAGCAAGTCCTGACCCGGAGACCGGGACAGGTCGTGGTCCGGCTCGCGCCCGGCGCCGACGGGTGTGTCATTCCCAACCCGCCCCACCCCCGTCCCTGCCCCGTCCCTCGGCCAGCCCGAGGCGGCTGTGGCCTTTCCTCTATCCCCGGCCGCCCAGGAGGGCCGCTCGGAAACTACTGTGTCAGAAGGGTTCTGGGCGTCCGGAGTCAAAAGAGCCAGCTTTAAATTGGGAGGAATGACTACCCAGAGACCACCCGCGAAGACGCAGCCAGGAAGGACTCAGCGCAGCTATCGGGAATGCGCGATCTCCAACCAGCCGCCCGTAGACTCCCGAGGGCCCGCGTCTGGAGGGCGGGGGGTGGGGGTGGGGGCCGAGGGGCACCGCGCACGCGCGGAGCGCAGTGAGGCGGCACCTCCTCGCCCCCACCCCGCCCCTTCTCACGTGCCGCGCAGCGTGCGCCCGGGCATGTGGGGGCGCACGTGACAGCGCCAAGTCCGGCTCCCGCTTGCTCACCCCGCGCAGCTGTACTTTGAACCCGGGCGTGGGAGGGGGCAGGGGAGCCGTAGGAAGGAAAGCCGCGCGGGGAGGGGAGGGGCGGAGGCCGGTCTCCAGGAGAATGATATCATCGGCAGATTTATCGCTAGGCAACCTAAGAATGCTTTCCTCTTTCCAATCCTAGAGCTCCTTGAAGATCTCAAGGTTGATGACATTATTCGTTCCCCCGCCACGCAGCGCCCGAACGGTGATTTAAGAAGTCAGGCGTGGTTTACCAGGTTTTAAATAAGTATTTTACAAACACAGAGCTCAGTAATAGAGCCATTACCGCGCCAACTTGGCGGGTGTGGGCATAGAGTCAGGTTTATTCACCTGTTCGACTATATGCAGTTTACCCAGCTACATTATGGCTCTGCAGATAAGCCTTGTTCAGGACAATATGTATTCGAAACCCAAGCCCTGTTTAAGGTTCCATGAGAAGAGATCGCCATGTCCTTATGTTACATTATAGAAGTTTTTCTGCTTAGTCCCATTAACTGAATTCTCCAATAGTTGGATCCAGGCTGACATCCCCCCGTTGAAACAAATTTTCCTGTCATAGTGAGGAACCTAATAAAACCACATACCAAAGCAAAATTTATTACAGACTATATGGCAGATACTAAATAGCTGCCTTGTTCAGGATATGAGAGTCTGTGTATATGCACACCCATATGTTAAAGGTTCCAAAATGGAACCTTAGCTAAATTCACAATGTCCTAAAAATGCCCTACATAAAAACTGAAGCAAATCACCCTGTTTCCTATTTCCTCAATTCTAGAGGTTCCCTCTGTCCAGCTTCACGGAATGTTTTGCCCCCAGATCCCTTTTACCACCTGAGAACCTCTTAGAGCGCAACCAGGACGACACGGGTGCGGAGGCGTGGAGGCAGTGTGGGACATCCAGACCGGGGAGGGCCCACTTCTGGACAGCTCCAAATTGAGTAGACCTCAGAATTGTATGGTCTTTAGGGAACTTTGAAAACTGTTCCCCAGAATTTCATCCTCTATCATAATTAGTATTGGATGCTTTATGCCATAATTTAGAAAGGCTATTATGGTGGTAATCTTGCCTCCTCCACCAACAAGGTATATTCTGTCCCTTTAAGACTTGCACAGACTAGCTCAATTCCTGCCCTCTTCTCATTACTGTTACTATGGAATAATAGTACAAGGAGCAGGGGACTCAGAACCAAAAAATCTGGTTCTGATCCTGATTCTGCTACTTACTGACGAACGTGACCTTGGACTAATTCCTTGTCTCAAATTCCTCCCAGAGGCTTTTGAAAAACAGGCCTTAGGTGTTTCCCTCTAGGGCTGCTCTACATCTCTCTCATTTCCCTTTTGGGTACTGAGTGGAGAACATGGATCATCATTCCCTTACTTTGGGTCATGAAGTCACCCTTAGCTTCTTTTGTGAGACAGAGCAATGAGGTGAGACAGAGCTGCTTGTGAGGTACTGGGTTCACCCCCACACACACACGCTACGTAAGATATTATCATGCTATGTTGCTATCATACCTCCCTTAGCAGTAAGAAATATTATGACTTCTCATTCCCAGACTATGGTTCAGATCCTTAGGAGATGAAGGTGAAAGCCAGCATGGCAATCAAATTCTAAAAGGACTGAGAGGTTAGGAAATCCTATTGCTCAGGCCTCAAGTCAAATATAACTAATTAAATTGTCCAGCAGCTTAACTTTGGACTAGAATGTACCAGAGCCCTCTCCTTGAGAATGGTCTCATGCACTCTCCTGTGCCTTCTCCTAAAGCCCACCTACCTTTCTAGACCTCCTCTGACTCCCCCAGATGGAGTTAGCAGACTCACTCCCGACTCCCACCCCACCACCCCACCACCCCAGAATTGTATCTGCCTCTGTGATAGCACTTAGTGTGTTCACTGTAATTTATTTTAGTACATGTCTGTCACCTGCACTAGACTTCGAGATACTCAGAGATTAATCTTTGATTCCCCAGCATTTATGACAGCACTTCACATACTGTAGGAGCACAAAAAAGGTTTGTATCTCCATACCCACCATTTGTTGAATCCATTGACATAAAGAGAAAAGGAGTTTGCAGCAATCAATGGAAAGTTTGAAACCTCTCAGCAGAGGCAGCATCCGGGCCTCCACACCCTTCCTGCCAGTTCCCCACAGTGCTTTTGCTAGACTTGCCACTCAAGATGTCTCAAGGCCAGTGGTGAAGGAGGCTGTATGCCAGAAACGAGTCCAGAATCATCCATTTATCAAAATGTTGAATTGGTTTTCACTAATAGCCTTTGGTCCCCTCTTCCTGTCAACCAGAGAAAAAGCAGCATTCATTAAATCAAATACATTATTTCTGGTATGGAAATTTCTTCATTTTGTGGTTAGCTGGGGATAAAACTATTAGCAAGTGCTGTTATTGTTTTATGCAATAAAATGATCAAGAAACAATATTTGATTGTGTTTACATATGTAATCTAAGAACATTGCTGAGAATCTTGAAGTTAAAAGAAATGAAGGTAAAAAAGCTTGGGTAGGGGGCATGTCATGGATTCTATAAGCTCACACAATTTACTTACAGAAGAGCTCCTGAATTCCTCATCAGGCTTATTTACTCTAATTTTGGAGACATTGCTAATGGGTGTGGAATTGTTTAAGTGGTTTCTCAGCCCACAGCAAGTCAGAGGTAGCAAATTAGTGTTGGAAGCAGGCAGTCTGACACATCAAAAAGTGACAGCTGACAACCTGATCATCAGTAAAGCAACTGAAAAACCTATAAAAAGAAGATCTATGAAATCAAGAAGAATTTAGTGCAGGTGCAAATACTCCCAGATGACATGCATTGTGCAAAAGTGATGTTTATAACGATGACCCTGAATTCTTGAGAAAGGTCTGATTTATACTGGGTATTTTTCTGTAAGATATGTGTAAGACATTTTGAGGAACATGTGTAATACATTTTAGTAAGCTTTCTACTAAAATAAAAACCAAAAAGAACATTATTGGTACTTGAACATAGAAGCTTCAGTTTTCTGAACCATTGTTTCATGGGGTACATATAATTCCCTGATGCCAGATGCTGAATTATGAGAATTTAAAAATATCAACTTTTAAAAATGTATTGTTTTATATTTGTTTGGTTTTTAATAAGATCTCTGAACAAGTACAAGAAACCTAATTTTTAGACAAACGTATAACACATAGAAAATCAACTTTTTAAAAGTGCATGCTGCACGTTTTTTAGTATAAATCCCACCTTAGAGAAAATGTGTGATAATTTCCCATGTCAATCCCCTACTTAAATTATCCTTTGAAAAACCTGAATTTATTTTGTACTTTAGCATGCACTGTAAATCCACTTTGAACTAAATTAGAGTGACAGAGTGAGAACAATGGATAGTCCTGAATATACACGTTTGACTTTTGTTTCATGAAATTTTTGTTTCATGACAAAACATTAGATTGCTATGAAGTAAAATTCCATTATCACAATAGTACAGCCAACTTTTGACATTAAAAGGATCTTCATTCATTCATGAGGGCTCTAGATTATTTCTAATTAAATGTAAAAAAACTTAGTCTGTTTGCCCAGCCATTTCTTCCCCAAGTTTCAGTTGGCAGTCGCCTCCCATGGAGAAGTTTAGAACTGACCTGTGACATGGACAGGAACAGACTGAGACTTTTTAATCTAATTTTTGAAAAAAAATCTTGGGTTATGGGCCATAGCCAAAACTGTAGCCTGTATGGCCAGTAAAACAGAGAAGTCAATGAAAAATGGTTTTCACAGTGATAGGAACTACAGCTCCAATTATAATTTACATAGCTACTAAAATCTAGGTTCTAGTGCCTTAAAGATGCACTTAACATTTACCTCTTTGGGGAAAAACTCAATTTACCAATTGAAATAAGTTTTCTGAGAAATAATATGTATGTAAAATTAATTGGTATAGTACTATACTTATAAAAGCATTATTGACTCAAGATTCATATTTGTCTTAAATTGGAAAACTGCATGTACTATAAAGTATCATAGCTAAAATTTCACCATGGCAGGTACACAAGTCTCCTTAGCAAATCATAGTGAGTCCATCAAAATAAATCAATGATCAATATAACATTTTACAGATGCTATAAAGATAACATTATTTTGTATTTCTGTCCTCACTAATTTTATCTTATATCACTTAATAGGTATAAGTGACCTATAAATTCTGGTCCAACTCTAAGGTTTTATTTTATTATATCAAAATTATAAAAATGCCAAAAAATTTTATCCTCTGATTTATTGTTGAAGCTAGTCATTACAATTATGGCATTAAAATGTAGCTCAAAATATTTGAAATGCTATTTATCCCCCCTCATTCTGGTTTAGATGGGTAGTTTTTCTAAAATTCAATAAATCACAGTACTCAAAATCCTACAAAGTTTTCTAACATTAATTTTTGTTTTCTTTGACCCTATAGTTTATTTATGAAACTTCAAGAATGATGCCTAATCAAATTCAATTTACTTGGGCCAAGACATTGCAGTGGGAGGTTATTGACTCAGGGATATATCCACCTGGCCTCTAGTGCTGGCTCTAGGTAGCTGTGTGACCTTGAGGAGATAGTTAACATCTCTGGGCTTCATTTTCCTTCTTACTAGAAAATGCAGGGGGACTGGATGAGCTGATCTCTGAGGTTCCTTCTGGCTCCACATTCTATTGCAGTTTTGTTGTCATCAAGTCAGCAGAGGGAGCACTTTTTCTACAACTTACAAGTTTTGACTATTGTTAAACCTTCACAGTTTGTATCAAATCACAATTTGATTACAAATTTGAGTAAATGTTCTAGAAATAATTCTTTTCCTTAAATTCCATGTTAAAGCCTATAACAGAGTTGTTTTATAACAGTTAAGGAACTAAAAAATACTCAGAAATCAAGCACCCCTATGTGGTGGTGTATTTATATAGGACCCTGTGAAAAAGAAGGACCAGTCCATACAACATGGGCTATCAGGGGTCACAGATGAATCATCAATCATAAAAATATTAGCAAATTGGGGCCAACATAAACACACGCAATTGATAGGTTTTTCTTTTGCACTTTTCATTTAGATACATTGGAAACAAGCAGGTAGACACAGCCAGAGAGCCTGGAGGTTTGTAAGAGACTGGAAGCTTGTGATAGCAAGCCAACAAAAAAGTTGTATATGGAAAACCTTAACGACTTTCATCCTTATAGTCATAGATATACTAAAACTAATTGAGCATCCATTATGTCTTTTTAATTATTAGACAATCTCATATCATATATTAAAGTTTTTATTCCTTAGTAAGAATATTTAAATCACAAAATAGTATGGAAATATTTAGGTAATAGAATTTATGGAGTGTTGAAAATACTAGAATATAAAGATAATTTCTAGTTTATCATCACATACTAAACTTTTCTAAACCAGCTGGTTTCTTGCAGATGGTATTTTTTTTTTAATAATTTAAGACAGCATAAGCTTGTACCAAGCGTAAGCATTGTAACAAAAGTGCAACTTTTCAGCAAATCCTCCCCGAAAGGTATTTTAACTCAAAATATCATTAGCACATATTTTCTCCCTACAAAAATAGCATGTCAGACATCATTAATTGGATGTATTAACAACTATGTACATAAGAGCCACCTTGTAGGCTAAGAGTTTAACGTTGTTTAAACACAGCGTTTGAGGCAAACAGTAGCAACAGCAGCAGCAAATGCACCAAACTGACTAAAAGACCCAGATATTTTCTTCACTCATAGTCAGACTGTTGTGTCTCACCCCTTACATAACATTCAAGTGAGATCTCTCACAGTGCTACCTTGGCAACAAACTAAAAATATCTAGCAAGGTCTCAGTTTAAGTCTTATTAAAAAAAGCTTTCTTTGTGATTATCTGGTATCTGGTTTGGTCTCCAGAAAATACATAGACTTGGAGATACGAAGGCCACAGAGGGCTTTATTCCACATCTTTACAGCATTTCCAAGCAAAACCAACCAGTTTAACTCTTTCCTCCACCTTTGAGATTTAAGAGAATACAGGATAAACCCATTTGGACTTGTTATTTTAAGTTCAGTGCACATTCAATTTTTTTTTTTTACAGCAAGATTACAAAACTTTACGAACATAGGAATTAAACAATGACAGTTGGGAATAGATGCCCTCGACATATATAGTCACTAAGAAAAAATTAAGATAAGTCAATTGAATTATGGTCCATTTCTCAATAAAGTGCTAGCAAGTGTACCAAGAATGATTCTGGCCTTCATCCACCTCCTTCCCTGATTTAGTTCTGAGGATGGCCTAACTTCGAATTTCTTTAGGCAAGTGCAACTTACTAAGGAATACCATTTCAATCACTTCAGAATAGGTTGCAACCTAAGCAACTGCATCCTCACTTCTCTTTGAAAAATAAATGCTTTTTTAAAAAGCTGAACATTATAAAATACTGAAGAGTAAATTTAATTCTAAAAGATTCTGCTTGTGTTTGGGGAAAGCCTCCTAAAACAGGCAGGGCAGCTTTGAGACATAGGTAAATAATAATTGCCTGCTGTTGGTTGTTATCTCCTCTGAACACCTTTGTCCCTCCCCTGGTTCATTTAGCTCACCCATAGAGGAGACCCTTCTGACTTTATCAAAAATTATATTTTAAAGATGATACGGAACATGGCCTAAAGGGAGGCAAAACTTATTGAGGGGGTGGGGAGTGTTTAAAGAAAAATAGAATCAACATGTGTTGGAGACGATCTTTTCAGCAGCTAGGGGGAAGAGGGAACTGTTAGTGTGAGGAGGGTGGAGCAGTGATGAACAAAAGAGGAACTCCAAATGTACACAAATACGTTTTTTTTTGTTTCGTCTTTTTTTTTTAAAAAAAAAAAGCCTGTCGTGCATCTGTTACACTTCCTCCCTTTAAAACGTTAAGCGCGTTTTAAGTTATGATGAAGATGATTCTGCTTGAACCTCCATCCTTTATATGAAAGGGATGCAAGGTTCAGGGAGTTTCCTTTCCCGGCTGCGAGGGATCTTCCTGAGCAGGGCTCTCGGGGTTCCCGGACTCGCGGGGTGCCGCGAAGGGTAGGTGGGTGCGGCCGTGCGGGTGTTGGGGGTGCAGCGCCCCAGGGGGCGCTACTTCGTGCGACAGGAGGGTCGCGGCGGTGGCGCTCGCCTTCTCGGGCGGGGGCGACAACACCGAGGATAGGCAGGGGAAGGCGGCGGCGGCGGCGGCGGCAGCTGCCGCGGCCGCCGGGGCGTGGATGCCGGGGTACAGAAGCGGGAACGGGGCGGCGGCCGCTGCCGGGTACAGGTACTTCTCCAGGCCACTCTTGTCCAGGAAAGGCTGCACGTAGGCGG
Source organism: Bradypus variegatus (assembly GCA_004027775.1). Taxonomy (NCBI): domain Eukaryota; kingdom Metazoa; phylum Chordata; class Mammalia; order Pilosa; family Bradypodidae; genus Bradypus; species Bradypus variegatus. The sequence goes on along the minus strand of PVKY010003242.1, from coordinate 10,316 downwards.
CGGCCGCCGATGGCGACAGGAAGTAAAAAGGCAAGCAGAAGGGGGCAGCCGGCTGCGCGAAGGGCGCACCTCCGCCTCCGCCGAACGCCACCAGCGAGCTGAGCAGGGCGGCGTCGGGTCTCAGCAGCGCGGCTGCGGCGGCAGGGTCTGGCCCCAGGAGCGCCGCCGCCGCTGCCGCCGCGCCGCCCCCCGGGCCGCCGCCGCGGGAATCCAGCTTCATCCTCTTGGGCGCGGGCGAGTCCTCCCCGGGGGGCTCCTGCTTGATGGTGACGCGGCTCGCCCCCGTGCCTCTGCCCTTCTCGCGGTCCGGCCGGGCCTCGGCCTCACCACCGTAGCCACTGTCAGTGTCCGTGTCGTTCTCGCCCGCGAACTCTGCGCTGGGCTGAGTCCGCTGAATGACGGGCACGCAATGGGCAAGCGGCTCCAGCTTCTGCCCCGCGTGCTCCAGGCACGGGGCGGCTGCAGACCCGGCGGGGGCGGCGGAGGAGGGCGCGCCGGTGCCTTTGCTCAGAGGGACCTGTTGAGTCAACAGCTGGGGCGTGGGCAAGAACTGGGTGGCCACAGCGTGCAAGTGGTTGATCAGCTGGACACACCGCGGCTCCCTGGGCGTCCAGCTCTCAAACCTGGAGAGGTATTGCAAGACTTCTTTGGCGCATGTTTGAAATCCCGAGTGGAACGCATCCAAGTCGGACTGAATGGGCGATTTCAGAGATCGTTCCCCTAGGTTGAGGAAGGGTGGGGGTAGAGGGACAGAGCAATGGAGGCAAGAAGAAAAATACCGACGTTTAAACATCTGCTTATCACGTGGGACTTGCATTGACTAAGTGATCTCGGTTGTTCTCCGTAATGGAGTGATATAACCCACTGGTTGCCGAGCGAAGGGGGTGGCGGGGGTGGGGAGCAGGGGGGCGCTCTACTCCCAGCTGAAAAACCCAAGTGAAGAAGGCGCAACCGCCACTTGAAATAAAAATCTGATTCCTCTGAGTTCTGCTAAAAGCCTCCAGGAAGCTTCGGGAAATGGGCACTTTCAAAGGAAGGGAAAGTCTACGCAATTTAAGAAATGAGAGTTAGCCCTGGGCCCACGAAAGGAGATGGGGGGGTGGGGGGTGTCCTAACACTGCTCCTCTCCAAACTGCCCGGCTTCATCAGGGTGACTCGGCCTCCCTGAACTGACTTACCATTCTGTAAAGCAATTATCTTCTGATGCTGCTGCTCAGTTAAGGCTGTTAAAGCTTTTAAGTGTTTCAAAGTTAATTCCAAGACTACCGCTTTCTCCAGATGCCCCAGAGTCTGCAGTGGTGCAAAAGAGAAGGGGCAGTTGGTTACTTAAAAACACGTACTTGGCTTGATTAGCTCTCCATTCAGTACAGCAACTTAAGTAAACACTGAAAAAAAGTACTTTTCCTATAGGATTCCTAGCTTTCCACAAGACAGGTTATAAATGATTTCTTACTTTCAATCGTGAGCACGTACTCTGAGCTTGTGGGGAACTCTGCACACCATAGCACAAGTTGTAAGTCAGTATATTTCCATATATTCTTATATCACTGGGAGTTAGTGCCAGGCTATTAACACGCCCTTGAGAGCAGCAAAGAATGAAAATGTACATCTTACTGTCAATTTCAGATGTTCAGGCAGTAAATCTTTCAGTTGAGCAATGCATTCATTAATTCGGTCTCTTCTTTTCTTTTCTATTAATCTGTGCGGTAATTTGTAGGTATCCTTAATATATGAAAGTCGTGGAAAAAAAAGAAAGCAATAAGCTAAACATTCATTTACTGGATATAACAATCCTCCCCCACCCCCCTCCAGAAAAAAAAAATACTATAAGATAGGGCAGATTCTGCCCAAGAGCCTCTTTCCTCTGGACTGTTCAGAAATGCAATTCCAATTCAGGTATGATGCCTAATCTCCCCCTGAGAGTATCCAGCGAGCCACTTAAAATTCACAGTTGGGGAAGCTTAGGGGCTGGAATATGTTTACCGGCAGAGCTTCGCTGTGAAATCAACGGCCCTAATGAACTATCCAGGCAGGTTTGGGGAAACATTGGAAACTTACACATACCTTGCTGTCGTCTCGCTTCATGCTCCTTTTGGGTTTACACATATACAAAGAGGAATAATCCAGTCTGCAAAACAGAAATCGGCATCAGGCACCCATTCAGGGAGGGGCCCTCCTCTCGCCCGCACCATACGACTTTCTGGAGAAGAAAAAAATCAAACTGAAGCCAAGACAGATATTCCCAAGGGTGCATACACCTTACCCTATAAAATCTCTATGTTCCAGTAAGTGTCTCTCTTGCAAGTGAGGAATTCCTTCGTCCATGTTCAACCGCTGCCCGTTTCCTCTGTTTCAATTTTGGGGGCTCTGTTCTATAATCTGTGGGACGGTAGCCTCGGGAGATCTTTGGGGGATCTGTGCGTCTCCAGTCTCGCGCGCTCTCTCTCTTCAGTGCGGTGTTGAAAGTGTGAAGCAGTTAGTCCGCCCCCCCCACCTCGCTCTCTCGCTCACTCTTTCTCTCCCTCTTTCTCGCACACAAGCGCGCGCACACACGCACACTCGCGCCGGCCCCACTGCACCGGTAGTTTGCTCTCACTCCGGGCAGTGTTTGGCCACAGGGCACGCGCGTCGCCGGCCAGACCAGCACCCAGCTCACGTGCGGAACGTACCATCCGCGGTCCAGCCCGGAGGGGGGCGGGGGAGGAGGGGCCGGGCCGGGAGGGCGTCAGAAGAAGCAGGCGAGCGGCGGGAGGGGGTGGGGACACCTGATCAGGGCCACCGGAAAGGAAAAACAACTTCGGCCAAGCTATTCGTCTTCCCAAAGGCGCTGCAGTCAGCGGGGGTTGGGGGAGGGTGTGGGGGCGCAGAGGTGCTGGGCTGCCAAAGCTTCACTGGCTCCCAAACGCGACTCTGCCTGTCCGTCATTACGGTGCAGGAACGTGAACGTGGCTTTTTAGCTTTTCCGCCGACTTTGCTGTTGGTTTGGACCAGAGAAAGGAAAGAGAAAGAGAATTCGCGGTCGGTAAACTTCAGTCCCGAAGGGACATTTGGAGACTTGTTTGCTCACGCTCAGTGGCCTGGGGGGCCCCTTGGCGCTGGTTGGAGGTTGCCTTGAAAAGGGGCAACTTGAAATCTGCGCCCTGAGGATCTAAGATAAATAAAAAATGTAGTCAGAATGTCGCAATACGAGTGTCTTTCGGCCACCTAAACTTCCCGCAGCAGCCGGAATTGCGGTGCCACTAATCACAGCAGCAGATGACGACGTTTGGGGCCTCTTGGGCTCCCGGAGGAAGGCGGCAGGGAGGGAGCGGGGGGAGGGGCGGCACGAGAGGGGCTACCGCTGCAAGCAATGCAGCATCTATCACTCGATGGCCCCACTCCGCCGCTCCTCCGCGCCTTTGCTGGCGTTACGTGCTTTCCCCGCGCCCCCCCCCCCGTCCTGTCTTCCGATAAGAGACGCCGGGAGTGTGCGGAGACCACGTTTACTACCGCTGGCACCTCCAAAGCCTCCCTCCCTAATCCTGTCTCAAGTGGGTACCAGCACAGGGCCAGCAACGTGATCCGACCTGCCGCTGCTGCCACATCACTGCGCGGGGAACCCGTGCGCGCGCGCGCGCTTGCCCTGCAGCCGCGGCGCTCGGCGCGGGGAAGCACAGACCAGCGTGAGCCGTGCCACCTTCCCCAGAGCCATCCCGGGAACATGACTCAGTGCTAGTGAGAGTTACCGGGAGGTGCCGGAGATACGCATTACCCACGCGCCCAGCGGGCGGTTAGGGCCCTTGGCGGCCAAGGAAGGGCATGTTCTGTGGGGCAACCAGGTCTCCGGCTCCGCTGCTGCGGTCCCCTGTTGTCTGCTGGGGGATGGGGTAGGAGAATTATATATAGAAAAAGCCTTTGTAGAATTTATATGTCTGTGTGTGTGTGTGTGTATATATGTATGTATTTACGTATATAAATATATTCTTATTCTCCCCGGGTGATCCCCGAAGTATTAATTATTGCCGGTGGCACGTGAACCAAGGGGAGAACGCAGAATGCACCAGCAGGAACGCGGCAGGGACTGGGGCCGTCGCTGCGTGTCCCCCGGCTCGCCCCGGCGGGCGCGGGTTCCGGGGACCGATCTGGGTCGCGGGAAGCTGCGGCGGGGAGGAGGTCACGTGTCTGCGGGAGTCGCGTCGCCTCTCAGCCTCCAGGAGCCGCCCCGGCCGCCGCTTGCGCTGCTGCAGTCTCCAGAGTGCAGGGCGGAGACGCGCACCGCGTCTGGCTTCGTGACTCTAGCCGCGGCGGCCCAGACTCACCCCGGTGTGGGGAGAAGCTTGCCTTCCGTCCGCTTGATCTGTTTAGAGGGTCGTTGAAGGTGTTTCGACTTCCTCAAATAGGGGAAGGTATTTTGCATCAAACAGGCAGTTAAATAATATCACTGCTTAAAAACTACTTCAAACAATACTGATTTTATTTTAAACCTCTGTCCAGCCCCTCTCCTGTTTCCAAGTGGTTGGGTGATTAATTCCCTTAGGGGAGGAGGGAATGTTGGAGCCGTGAAAGCGACATTTTCCTGCAGTGCTGTATCATTTTTCCCTCCTGTTCTGAATTGACCAAAAGGGAGAGAAATGCCGTTAAAGTGAATAATTTACACCCACACACGCACACACACACCGCAAATTAGCTCCTCTTATAGCTTCTGAATGTTTGAAGTAGGAAAGGGATGTAAGTGTTTGCCACAGAGCTAAATTCCACTTGAAAATGCCTACTCGAGTGTTAGTGGAAATGAAATAAAGGCTGATCACTGCATCTTGGCCTCTTCAGTAGGACAGAGGAGACAACAGGCAGATATCAGACCAAAGCAAACCTTAGGGACTAAGTCTGTGGCAGACACTGAAGCAAGTTAGAATACAAGGCACAGGGAAAGGAGCCCAGAGAGCCAGGGTGGGGTGAGGGCATAACCTTCCCATAATGTAAAGAGCCTATGGATGCACATGAAGACTTTTCTGTCATCACTTTAATCCCGTCTTCCCCATCCTTTTGGCCCCATGCTCCCTGATTCTAGATCCAACATTCTTGATTTCTGATACCCAGCTCAAACTGCAAATGGGGTCTTTCCAATTTTTTTTCTCCTTTGTCATACTTGGGCTTCCTTTCTCTCTTCTCCCTTCTTTTCTATCTTTCCTTTTCCAAGCCTATCATATTACTTGTTTCCCTTTTTCTGTTCTTTTTCCTTGTTTTCTCTTTCTACCTTTTCCCTTTAAATGTCTGTATTTGACCTTTCTCTATAGTTTTTGTTCTATTTCCTATTTGCTTTTTGTCTTTTTTCTTTAACCTTTCATGCTAGTGCCTCTTCTTATCTGTTTCTTTCAAACTTGAATCCTTCCCCTTTTCTTTCTCTAACTCTTACCTTCCAGAATATCAGGGATAATTTGATGCCTCTTCTTGTATTCACTCATTAATCTTTTCCATAACCCTATGAGGTATATACTATTATTTATAAGTGAAAAGTGATAGGCCAGGTCTGAGTGTTAACTAGATGCTTCAGGGGTCTTTTCTGTTTACCAGTGTGAGTGTGAATGTTTGTTGTAGTGGGGATGTGTCTGTGAGTGTGTGTGTGGGAATGTTGGAGAAAGATGGGGAAGGGGGGAAAGTTAGAATGGATGGCAGAGAAAGAAAAAGACACTAAAAAAGAAAGAAAGGGATCAGTCTTCTGGAATATCCGGGCATGATTCAGTTGGCATGTGCTCCAAATTTATTGATTTAAATCCAACTATCCTAATTAATTGCTATAATTTCACACAGATGGACAGGTAGAAGTATGGTTTAGAAAAGGTCGATAATCACTGGCTGTTCATCATTTCCACTGAATATACCAAGCTAATGTGAAGGCTTCGGGTTAGTGATAGGAAAAGTTCACCTGTGGTGAGGTTAGAAATGGGAAAAGATTACCCCGTCTGACAAAGGAAAAGAAGACTGGAATACATCTTTGGATGTATTTGAAAATAGATTGAGTCTTATCTTTTTAGGAAGGCTTAATGCTGTCCTGCTGAAAGCTCAGGAGATACAAGATGAGCTCAAAGCCCCCTTGAACCTATAATTAAAGTTTTGTGGTGCCCTACTTTCAATTAAAAATACTCATCTTTCTCCTTTTAATAGGTGAGAGGGGGAGATGCTTCCATTGCTTTTCTTTGGTTAAGTAGGGAGGAGATCACTACCACAGACACTCTAATGAAAGGGAACACTTTGCCCTAGTTCCCCACCCCCGCCTCCACCCTCCCGTTATGTTTCTAAGCCCTATGCTCATTGTGACTTATCATGCTTGCTTGCAAAGTCTTAGATTCCCAACAGAAACAGAACTCTCCTGAGAGGATTAAAGTTTCCAAGGGGAATAGAGGTTTTTTGCCTCTTCAGGGTTCTGTAAGCCCTACAAATTTCTTGGAGAGGTGACTCCAGCGGGTTTTGGGGCTCCAGGTCTGAGTCAAACTATGCGAATCTCTGAGGGCCTTTAAAACTCAAGTCTGTCCAGGGGTGTGGCGCTCCCTACTTGTCCTGCTGTGAAAAAGCCCCATGAAGTGGGCAGGTACCCCTCTCAGTCACCTCTGTTTTGGACAGTGGACAAGAATTTGAAATCATTTTACATAAGGGGAATGTAGCCTGCTAAATAGAATTCATAAAAACCTGAAAGTGAAAGTTTGGAGTTGATGCTAAAATCAAGGCCTTTGGGGTGGGGGTTGAGGGGGGAATAGCAGATCAGGGATGTGCAAAAGCATTCCCTGGAATTCCTTCTCTTGGCACGTGTACCCACACTCAGAGAAGAGTGGTTGGCATTGTCGGGCAAGAAAGGCTGCCTCATGGAAGGTTCTCAGGAGGGCAGGAATCCCACTGCTACTCACCAGAAGCCAAACATGACCTTAAAATACTGATAATGTTACTTGCTGAAGGTACCAGATTTCAAGTCCCAGAATAGAAGGTTAGGTTTTCCACTTGCATACTCAGCAAATTTATGGGAACAGCACAATGTCACTGTTTAATTTGTTAGAGGACTTAAGTCTTTCTCTAGACTACCAATTAATGTGTCTTTTTGGTTGTAAACGCACTCATGAATCACATTTTATATTTATGTAACACTGCTCAAGAAGTTTATACACTTGTTGGTCTTTGCATAGTACCCAGAGCAGGTAAGACGAAGTATAGGAAATGAATGTGATTAGTATCAAAATCATTTGTTTTTTCCTTTGTGAGATCATCACAGACATGCATGCCAACGGTCCCTAATTTAATGAATGCTCAACGTTCTGGGAGTTTTTACGTACGAAAGCTAGGTGAGAGTCAACCGTAAGACAACTTTGGGGGCATCCCCCTAGCTCCCCTCTCCTTAGTATCTGCCTGTTCTCTCCTGATGCTCATGCATTTTTCTTGTTGAACATGATTGGTTCAGAATGAAACTGGACAAGTAGAGTGACAAAGACAGGCCAAACCTACAAGGATCTCCACAGAGAGATTCTTATCCCCTCCTCTGCATCCTGCTGGACCAGCTGCATGGTGGAACCCCGAGGCACTGCCCAAAGAGGGGACCTTTGAAACCCCGTGTTTCTTTTGTGACTGCTGATGAAAATCCTTAGAAAGTCTTCAAGGGGATGCATGCTTACATAATGTGAAGCACATCCAGATAGGAATGAGAAGGACTCGGAAGCTTCCTATCTCCCCTGCCTGTTGTGGGTACAGGTCCTTGAATCAACTGTCAGATGGTGTCTGCTCAGTCAAAGAGAGGTATCTGTAAAGAGTCTGGGATGGTGCATATTTATTTCTTGGCCTCACCAGGCACATGGGGATTAGGAAGTAGGAAGGATCATAAAGTGCTCCTGAGGCAACCAAAACCCAGTAGCCTGGCAGGACCTTTACTGAAGTGGTGGGCAATTCTGTTGGGGGTAGGGCCTCTGCTTCTGGAATTGCTATTGGTCACTGTGCCAGGATGGACATGTTCTGTTCCCAGGAGGCAGTAAGATCTGCCTGTATGCCCCTCATATGGTAAATTGGTGGTCCTCCCTCACGGGAGTTTTGATTCCTTTCACAGTGTGCATTAGCAAGGAGACCTTGGGGGCAAGAAGTGGTTCATGTGAATTCCACAGTCCTCCAGAGAGTTTGTTAGTTTGTGAGGTAATTTCCAGGCTGTGGCTCTCAGAGGCCAGAAGTGAGGAGGGGGTGCAAAGTGGGGCATGGCAAGCTGTGTTTACAGGTCTGCTGGGCTGGGTGGATCCCAGGAGTGGGTCCTGGGACCAAGCCAAAGAGCCTGGTTACCAGGAGTGCGGAGAGAAGCAAGCACTGCACCAGGAATGTGGGAGTCAAGCCTCAGACTCAGGAACCAAGTGGGAGGGTTGAGAGCCAGTGAAGCCGATCTATCAGAATGCCAAACTGGTCAGCACAAGGGAGGCAAGATGTGAGGGGGCAGGACAAACAAGAGAGAGCTGGAGCAAGATGTGAGAGGCCAGGGTTAGGTCTGGATGAGGCACCACTGATGGTGGGCAGTTCTCCTGGGGCAGGCAGTCCTGCTTCCGATGGGCTGGAAATAGGTCCCAGAAAACGTAGCACCACTTTGTCATCCCCAAACCAACTTTGCATTCACTCCTGGCACTTATACTTGAAAACACAGCACTCCCATTTCCCTAATTATGTATTCAGAAAGTCAGCTTTGACTTTCCTGGTCATGAGGTTTCAAAATAACACTACACTATTCAACACTGGACCACAGATAGCAAGCCATCAGCAGGTCACGGCCTGAGTTCACAGCTGCTAACAAGTCTACATTGTCAGTGGTGAGGCAGCAGGTAACATTCTGAGTCTATTGTGGTTTTAGGACACACTGCACTGATGATTGTTCTAGAAAATATATGTATTTTTATGTTCTAGAAATTCTGCTTTAGACAGAGTGAAGGTAATGAAATAGACACATCACATATGTCTGTCCTCATTATACATTATTCCAATGGATTCAAATGTCATTCCCTCTCCCTAGCTGTGTGACCTTGGGCGAGTTATTAGCAAGTTGATTTTCTCAAATTGTAAAACAGAGATAGCGGTGCCTTTCTTAGGTTGTTGTGAGGGTCAGTGGCAAAGCATGAAGGATGCCTACAGCAAAACAGGTGAGCAATAAATGGTAGCTATTGTTTTCTTCATCTGAGCTGCCTGGTTAAAACTGTGGGAGAGCCATGGACTATGGCTTGAAAATTATTGATGAATGAAATAACATATTTTAAGTTCAAGAGATAAACCTCTTGGTTTCAATGATCTGTTCCTTTAATGAAACAGAGGGCCAGCCCTGTCAAAGTGATTTTCCATTAATGAAATGAGTCCACTTTATTGCATGTGCTTGTTGGAACTGGGCAATCCCAACTGCTACCTAATACTTTTCAATCATGCCGTTCAGAAACCTTTTCTGAGAGGTCACATAGTTCTGCGTTTGTGCACAAATAGGGGGAAATTCTGCCAGTCCATGCTTTGTCTCAAGTTAAAAACTTGCTCAGGTCCTAAATGAACAACCTGGCTGAATTAAGTTTCAGACTTCGTCAGCTGGCCACGGAAGATATTTTGACGTGTTTCTTCTTGATGCCAGCTATTCTAGTATTAATAGCAAGTACTCCTATAGCAGTTACTTACTCTGTGCCACACTTTGTTTAAGTGTTTTACAGATATTCACTCATTTAATTGGTCAACAACATTATGTGGTATGTACTGTGATAATCCCATTCAACAGAGGGGGGAATTGAGGCACATAGTTAAGTAATTTGTCCACGTTGCACACCTAGTAAATGGCAGAGCCAGGATTTGAAGCAGTCAAATGCCTATATCCTCTCACTGTACTGCCCCTTTGCCCAGTGGCCTCCCAAATATCCAGAAAATTTTAAACATTTTTATTCACCATTCATAATTTTTGTTTAGAGAAGAGAGGCTTCATGGCATCAGAAGGAACATGTGCTTTAGAGTCTGAAACTCTGGGCAAGAAGTTAAGCATTGCCACTCCCTGTTTGCCTGACGATGGAAGGTATGGTATTAAAGTTCCCCAAATCTCAGCATCCTCACAAAGTGAGGGTAGTATATGCCTCTTGTGAAGGTGACTAGCATAATGTCTGACGCAGAGGAGGTGGCCAATAAATACTAGTAGCTACCCTGAAAACTAAATATCTAAATACATATCCAAACATGCAGTTATTTTGGTGGTTTATTTTCTCCTGAAAACCAAATTATTGATTTTTAAAATATTTCAGTTTTTTTAAACTCAGTTTTATTCAAACACATTCACATAACATACAATCATCCATGGTATACAGTCAACC
>PVKY010003241.1:0-22344 GCA_004027775.1 Bradypus variegatus | reverse complement strand
GTGCTGCCACCCCAGTCCCCAGAGAGGGTGAAGCAATTCCCCGGGGACTGGGGAGAGCCTGGCTGCTCTGTTCAGAGAGGGGAGAGCCTTTACCCCAGAGAGGCAGAGTCTGAGTGGCACCCCAATATTTGAGGGTGGGGCTGAGAAAAAGGTGGTCTCCCTAGTGTGTGGATATGTTGGCACACTCACCCCAGTGTTTGGTGAGAAAAGGGCTGCTGCAAAGGCCCTTAGGAAGGGTTGGACTCCTGCTCTCTCAAGCCCCAAGGATAAAACATCATTTGATAAATGACTTTCAGACTTTGGAATCTAATGAAGTTTGCCCTGTAGGTTTTAGGAACTGTTTTGGTCCCTTAAACTGCGTTTTCCTTACTGTATCTCCTTATGGCAGTGGGAATGTTTATCCTATGCCTGCCCTCCTTTGTATACTGGAAACAGATAACTGTTCTGAGTTTCACAGGTCCACAGCTAGAGAATTTTGCCATAGAACAAACCATGCTTATAACTGATTTTGATAAGATCGTGTACTTTATTGTTACTTAAATGATTTAAAAGTGTCTGTGATACTGTGATGGGATAAATATATTTTGTATATGGAAAAAACGTGTCATTTTGGGGTCCTGGGGGTGGAATGTGCTGGTTTGGATGTATTATGTCCCCCCAAAATGCCATGTTCTTTGATACAATCTTGTAGAGGCAGACATATTAGTGTTGATTAGGTTGGAACGTATTGATTGAGTCACATCTCCATGGAAACAGTCAACAGGGCAAGAACTTTGATTGGATAATTTCCATGGAGGTGTTACCCCACCCATTCAGAGTGGGTCTGAATTAAATCACTGGAGCCATATAAAAGAACTGACAAACAGAAGGAACTCAGAGCAGCTAAGAGTGACGTTTTGAAGATGGCCATTGAAAGCAGACTTTTGTTCTGGAGAAGCTGAGAGGACAAAATGTCCTGAGACCAACATTTTGAAGAATGCACAGGAGCTGAGAGAGAAGCTGGAACACAATCTGGGATCTGCAGGTGCCAGCCATGTGCCTTCCCAGCTAACAGGTTTTCCGGACACTATCAGCCATCCTTCAGTGAAGGCACCCTGTTGATACCTTACCTTGGACACTTTATGGCCTTAAGACTATAACTGTGTAACCAAATAAAAAGCCCCTTTGTAAAAGCCAATCCATCTCTGGCATTTTGCATTATGGCAGCATTAGCAAACTGCAACAGGTTTCTCTAGATCTGAGCACAGGAGAAAGAGCACAGCTAAAGAACAGCCCACAACCTTTAAGAAGCCTCAGAGCCCTGAAGCGTGACCACTGTGCTGACTGGACCACCTGCAGAAGAACCACCTCATGAGCAGCTCCCCCAGCAGCTCTCGTCAGCAGCACCTAGGTCTCGCCATCCTATCCTGGAACCCAGCACGTGTTATTCGGCGCAATCCCACATTTCAGAAAGCAGAGTTTCTTTTAAGAACTTTTAAAACCTACATGAGAACATCTTTTGGACCACTGTTGTCTTTCCAAAGGTTATTTCAGCACCTGATGCATTCTAAGGTGCTCATGGGTCTGTTAGAAGACCCCCGTGTGAACATTAAAAAATGTTCCAGTTATCTCGGAATTGAGATAGCAACCAGAAAACATCACTTCTCAGGACATGTTCTTCAGCTGTGGATGGCCTCTAAAGTGGATTTCATTTCAATTCTGATCCAATGTTAATGTCAACGGCAGATGTGACGTCTCCACAATTGTAAAACTGCCACCAGTGCTTTTCCCTGTGTGCATGAGGGGCATCGGACGCACAGCAGCCTTTGGTCTGCAGAGGGGAGGGGTGGGGGGCGCAGCTCTCTCCTTCTCCTCCCTCATCTTCTCTTGTGATACATGCAGGCTCAGCCTTCTAGACTCAGGGTGCCAAGGTCCTCGTGCTGAGAACAGGTGCAAACTTTGCAGAAACACCTGAGGTGGAACGGATCACAATACTGACCTCTGGGGCTCTCATCACCCTCAGATAGGAGGACCCTTTACCAGTGAGTGAAAGGATGAATGCCACCACAGTGCTGGAATGGGCAGGTCAACGGAACTCTCCAAAATCCTTAAAGGACACAGGAAATGGTACGATCACCGGAGCACTTTTTAAAAGCACTTTTTTTTTTAATTGAAACAAGTAAAATCAGACAATTTACAAGAACTGTACAAAAATTAAGAGAGCCTGTGATGACCCTTCGGGCATAAATGGGTGACATCTGCACATCTCCTTCAGCAAAGGCTCCTGGTACAGGAAAAAGGCCCTTCCCCCACCCTACCTTAGTCCAGCACAAAGAAAATGCCGTGTTTATCTTGCTTTCTCTTCCTCTTCTGCTGCCTCTGGCCCTCCCACATGGGGCAGCAGTTCCCTGGTAACATTCACCTGTCAGAATCATCTAAGAACCAGTGAGGCAGCAGGCTTGGGCTTCACTTGGTTAAACAGTATTTTTTGGCACTCATCAGGGTCAGCTCCTTGTCCTAGTTCCAGATCACAAGCTGGAGAGGAAAAGGGCAGAAGACACAAACCTCATTCTAGAAACACACACACACAAATCTTATATAGTACAGAGTTAAAAAATCCAAAAACACTGCTCTGTTTTGATTTTATGGGGTTTTTTGTTTGTTTGTCTGGTGGTGGGGATTGGAGGAGACTACTCTCTCATCTTCCGGTTAATGTTCACATTAGGAAAGCCCCTGTTACAAAAAGGAAAAGAAAATAAAATTGCATTTTTATCTAGTTATTTCAGAGGCTGAATAAACAAGCAGATTTTGACAGAGTAGTTGGGATCTCATCGTCATTCTTGCACTTTTTACCCTTCCCTCTGTACCCCACCAGAGCCAGCCACCCTGTCTTCCAGGGCAAAGCAGTAAAGGGTGCATCAGCACCACCACCCTCCTGTGAGTTTTTAGCCTGCAGGACAGTTGGAGAGCTCCCCGAGCGCCGCCTGGGCAGTGACCAGCAGGCTGGACGCACCATCCAGAGGCTACTGCTGCACAGCCTGCCTCTTGCAGTAGGTGCTATAGGCCTCCTCAAACATGGCTTTACAGGGGAAGCGGGCCTTCAGCTTGGAGCAGATGAGGAAAGAGCCCCCCATCTTCCTGTGCAGGGAGTAGGTCTCCTCAGGTGGGGGGATGAGGCGGTGCTTCAGCATGATGGGGATCAGGTTGTGGATCTTCTCCGTGGTGCTCTGGGTACCAAAGTCAAAGGGCTCCTCTGAGGCAAAGGCCTCCCCTAGGATGAGGATGGCATCCAAGTGGGCGTCTTCCATGGCCTAGGGAAGAAGCAGAAAGGCAGCCAGTGACAAGGTGTCAGAGCCCTCTGCCCAGTGCTGGGTTTCCTACAGCAGTGCCCAAAGCACTGGGTTCTCACTAAAAGCTGTTGTGAAGATGAGGAGAACGTCAGGCAGGTGAGTGTGCTGAGGTTTTGTTTGTTTTCTGGTAGATTCAACAATGGTAACCAGCATAAACTCAAACCCATAGGGGCTAGGAAAGCAGCCATTACTATGTAAACTGGGCTTGGCTGAAAAAAAAAGGGAGTGGGGGTGCCGTGGCAGAATGTAGGACTTGAGCCCTGCCTCAGAACATTCAAATGCAAGCTTCTTACAAAACTGTTCAGGCCTAAAAGAACAGTCTGTGGATCTGTCCCCTGGGGGGGAGGTGAGCCTGCCAGAACTGGCCCAGACCCAGTGGTGACCACCTGCCGGGTGCAGGGTTCGGTGCTGTGGTGAAGACCACGTCTGCCCGGGGCGGGGCACGTAAGTACAAACTGCCAACCAGCAGGCCCCAGGGCCGAAGGAGACCCTGCTGTGGGCTGCCGGAAGTGGGGGGCTAGTGGGGCTATAAACAAGTTGGGCTTCTGAGGTACGTATAATTAACTCCATTTTACAGATGAGGTGAGCAAAGTTCAAGGATATTAACTAACTTGCCTAAAATCACACTCAGTGGAAGAGCCAAGAATTGACCCACATCTCTAACCCCTCTCCCAATTCTGGGTGACAGGAAGACAAATCACTGCACCTTTAAAGGGCTGCTAAGATTTCTTCCAACTCCTCATGCTTTTCACCATGTAAAAAGTGACTAGGGTTTTCCTATCCCATCTGCCCCACCAAAGCTTGAATACCTTTATCCAGCTTGAAGAAGCCAGATAACTCAAATTTCTAAATAAGCTAGAGTGAGAGGTGGTACTGGGAGGTGGGGGGCAGGGAAGCATTCAGCCCCTAAGTAAACATGCAATCTAAGTAAAAACAAGAGCTTTAAAAACAAGCCCCCTGAATACTCCAACTCAACTGTCCCCAGGGCCTGGGCTTTCAGCCTGTTTCCAAGGAGGCCCAGGGCTCTAGGGAGAGCCCTCAAGGCCTTCTATCCCTGTGATTTTATCTACTTATACACTTAGGTTCCACTTAAGAGTTCAAAGGAAAAAGCAGTCCACTGCCCACCTCTTGCCCACAGCACATCCCAGTTCCTGCAGCCCGGGGCCTGTAAGAGCAGAGCCTCATGGAGCCCCAAAGTCAATGGGGAGCCCCTGGGGCTGACACCACTCACCTTGACCTCATAGCCAGAGAGGAATTTCATCTCTATGGATTTCTTCAGCACAGCCTCTCTGTCCCTGTCAGCAGCAGCCCTGATGATCTAGACAGATAGAGGGGGCCCGAGTTAAAAGACCTCAGGGAGCCCCACCTTTCACTTTTTTTTCCCCAAATGCCAGTTGCTGGCCTACCCCACTTTCATCCTTATATTCTCCCTTCAGTAGAAACCTGACCAGACCCTGGGGGAAAGGTAGCTGTTGTGGGGACCAGCACAGATAGGGTACACAGGACAGGAGTCCCACCGTTCTCCCTCCCAAGTCCCTTTCCCAGCCTCAGGAGAATGTGGGGACCAAGGCCAGGGCCCCTCTGCATCTCTGATGTACCTGAATGTAGAGGTCAGTGAAGGATCTGTCATATTCCCGAGTTGCCCCGAAGTCCAGAAGCGCCACCTGGGGAGCAGGAGGTACTAGGGGATGATTTGCCCTTGGGGAGCATAAGCAGGAGAGGACGGATGGAACAGGGAGAGGGATGTCATCAGGGTCAAGCTAATTTGCTGATTGTTCCAGGAGGAAGAGCAGGCCAGGTTGGTCCACATCCCCCCCTCCAGGGACGCACTCAGCCTCAGGGCACCACAGGCTTAGCCTGGGCAGGATTCCCCCAGCTGTGGGTGCCCCCACCCAGGACTCACCTTGTGCTGCTGAGGGTCATAAAAGAAGTTGGACCAGTTGGGGTCTGTCTGCATGAAGTGAAACTCAAACAGCTCCCGCAGGCAAAGAACTAGGATGTTGTAGCAGATCTGGGGACAGGGCAGGGTCGTGTGTCAGAGGCCGCACCCGGCAGAAGCTCCTGACTCATATTTCCTCCTGTTTTCCACCCCAGTATCTACCCAGAAGAATTTTTTTTTTAATTCCAAGTGTACCACCTGGGCAGTGGTGAGCACCTACCCTGCTCCAAGCTTAGCCTCCCCACAGAGCACCTCACACTCCAAGGCCAGGGCCGACTCCTGTTCACACCTATCAGTAACCAGTGACAGCCAGAAACGCAAAGAAGCAGGGACTCCCTCGTCCCAGCACTGACCCCCGCCTCAGACACACCTCATTCCGAATCTCCTGGCTCAGTTCTTCAGCCTGGTCCAGGGGGAAGCCAGACACCAGCTCTGTGGTCAGCACATGGGGACTGCAGAGCTCGTCCACAATCTCAGGCACGTAGAAGAAGGGGTGGTCCTTCAGCAGCTCCCTGGGTAGGGATGGAAGGTCACACCCCTCCCCACCCTGGGGACGGTGTGCAGACACACAGGCCACAAGGGACTGAGCCCCCCCAGGCAGACGACCCTGCCAGGGCTGGCCTAGGACAGGACGACAACAGCCCAGGTTGTGACCAGAGCCAGCCGACCACCGGGGACCTGGAAGGGCCTTCACCCCAACCTGTCTGCACAGAGGCCAGGGTGGGACGCCTCATGGGCTGACTAAAGCTGCCACTTTACCTCCCTGGTGGGATCAACAGGCAAGGGGCTCAGAAGCCAAGGTGCATAGCACCAACAACCCAGCAGGAAACTATACCTGAATTTCTTGGCACAGGTGGCCTCTCTCTGGTAGTCACACTCAAGGGCCAGCTCTCGCCGCAGCACATCAATCAGGTGCTCAGGGAACAGGCCTGGACCAGGGAGGAGGGGCACCAGGGTGGGCTGAGGGCTCCGCATGGTGCCGGTGCAGGGACACTCGGGTCCAGGAGCCCAGCCCACAGGCCTGCCACCCCCTGCTGAGGGGCCACTGCCCATGGTAACAGCCCGGCCCCAGACCTTCTGGAAGCATGTTGCTCATGTTCAGTACGGCCATGAGATTGTTGACATCACTGTTGATGCTCTGGGCCACACCGGGGTACTGGAGGAGTAGGTAAGGGGAATTAGTCAGCCCAGGTGGATAGGGCAGGGCCCTTCCAGGGGGCCTTACATTCCCTGTAGTCTGTGCTTCCCACCGTTTCCTACCCCAACCCACATCTTGAACAAATCAGCAACTAAGATCCAAGATGCTGCTGTGACCCCAGGGCCCCTTCACAACCTTGTTCTCTACCTTCTTCCTCTCCCCACTGCCCAACCAGAGCAGAGGCAGAAAAATGGGGCAGCTGAGACCAGCCCTAGGACAGAATGAAGAGACAGGAAAACCATCTGGTCTATTTGCCCTTACTACAGGACTTGGAAATGTAGGAGGAGACTGGCCAGAGGGAGACTTCCCCCCACCTACATCCCCAAGAACAGTCACCAACTCACGGACCAGGCCCCAAAATACACAGGCACTTATCCCCTACCCCCACCCAAGGCAACCAAGCTTGAGGCTGTTCCACCTGCCATAGACATTAGCATTTCTGAGCGTCTGCTCCCCACCCCCTGCCACCAGCTGCTAAAGACTGAAAGACAAATAAGACAGGGGCCTGCGCTGGGGGAGAGGACATGCTAGGCAATGGGTACAGGGCCCACCCTGCAAGACCTTGGCTCATCCACAACCCCCGTGGAGGTGAGTGCTTACCCAGGGCAGCCTACCTGGATCTTCATGGCCACCTCACGGCCTCCCTTCATGCGAGCCAGGTGCACCTGCCCAATGGAGGCGGCTGCAAAGGGCCGTTCCTCAAAGTATTCCAGCTTGTCCCTCCAGTTGGGACCCAGGTCACTGTTGAGAGTTTTCTGGAAGGAGAGGCCAGGAAAGGGCCATGAGCCCAATAGGGCCACCTGGGCATCCCTGAGAGGCAGCCACAGTCTGCCCTGCTCCCAAGAGGGCCACCTGAACTCCCCTCCAATGAAAGGAACTTCACTCAGACCCCAGGGGGCCAGAAGGACCCAAGCCAGCAGATGCCCCTCACCCATGCCCCGCCTGCCTCACCGTCATCTGTTTCAGTGGCATGAAGTCGGCACTCTGTCTCACGCGCTCAAAGATCTTGGCCAGATGGGGGTTGATGAAAGCATCATCTAAAAGGGCGCGAAAAGTCAGTTCAGGGAGCAGAAAACATGCTCCTTAGAAGGAAAGAGTACATGCCAGTTCACAGAGGTGGCCCCAGGCCCTTAACAATCACCCCCCCACAGATCCAAGTCCTGAAGCTGCCCCACGCTGTTGCCCCTTTCACAGGTGTGGGAGTGCGGTGCAGGGACGGCAGGTGAGCAGGCCCAGCCTCAGACTCCCCTCTGTACCTGAGTACCTGAGTCTACTCCCCACCCAGCAAATGGGCTACTGCTGCTGAGGACAAAGGGCTCAGAAGGGCTTCTGCTCCCCTGGGGCCTGCAGCTCACAGCCCACCCCAGGAGTCAAGTGCCGGCCCAGCAGGCTCCACCCCACCAGGAGCACCGCAAGCACCAACCAGGACTCGGCCGCAGCCCTGACACCAGGAAGCCTTTCACTGAGCATCTTGGGGGTCCTGGTCAATCCTCGGCCACAGGGCCCTGCTGGGAATTCTCTGAACTTGCCCCACTGACCACAAAAGACTAATTTTTTAGAATTATTATGTACGGATTTTTATGATAAAAGAAATACATTTTAAAAATAATGAAAAATTAATAAAATATTAAAGTTACCCATATCTGACCACCTAGAGGAACCTACTCTGCCTTTTCTAATATTCTTTCAATGTATTTTTCATCAGTGGAACCACATTGTTTATAGATGATTTCTAGCCTGCTTTTCTATTGCACCAGTCTACCATGAGCACTTCCCCAGGTCATTAAATATTTTTCTAAAGTACTTTAAAACAGCACTGAACAGGAGCATAATATTCCACAGAGAAATTTTAACACGTATTTAAACTCTAACTGCTGCTTGGTTCAGTTTCCATTTGCTATTATGAAGAATCCTATGATGAACCTCCTTGTACACAGAGCTCTGACTGCATCTGTGACGATTTCCTTAAGATAAATTACTAGCCACAGAGTCCCGAGAGTCAAGGAGTTTGCCCATCATAAGGACTGTAAATACCTCCTGCCCACACTTTCCAGGAAGTCTGTTTTGAGCTACACAGTCACAGCCAGCTTTGCATTAACTCCTCTCTACTAATCTAATTGCTTGTGGAGACCTTGCTTTCAGTCGTACTTACATCCAAATTCCCTCTCTGATGCCAGCCTCTTGGGATACTCGTCCTTGGGGATCACTGTCATAAAGCCTGAGTCTCCCCTAATGCCAGCTCTGCTCTCCAGGCTACACTGGGCCAGCCTCCCTGCCACACTGAGGATCACACAGGCCACCCAGCCTTCCCTTCCTGGGGCCACACACCCACGTCCTCTTAACATCATGCCCTGGCAGGTCTGTGGGGCCCCTGCCCACCTGGCCCTATCCAACGCCCCCCACCCTGCGTCCAAACTCCCCATGGCCAACAGGGCAGGGCAGCAGTAGCTGGACTGTCACCATCCCTTGAGATACCAGGACAACCTCTGGGTATCACAAAACGCCCAGAAAGAGGGAAGTTAAACTCCCATGGGCTCCTGTTTAAGATACCTTTTTAAACATTCCCATATGGCCCAGCTCCCAGGCCAGTCAAAAGCCAGGGTTCAAGCAAGAAGAGTCAGTTGCAGAAAACCTCCCTCCCAATCCCATCCCGTATCTCGACCAGCCAGGCTTTACTGCAGCCAAAACCCTGTGTCATCTGCACCTCTCCTGCCCTGGAAGCTGAAGAGGGGGGGCTAGGGCCAGATGATTGGGCCTCCCCACTCCCCACAAGCAGCCTGTGCACCCCAGGGAGGGCCAAGCCCCCCACCCCACTCACCCTGGATGCTCAACATCTGGCCCAGCTTGAGGGCAGCTCCGCGCACCTTGCACAGCGTCCTCACTATGCGCTCGGCGTTGGCCTCCGACAGGAAGGGGCTGGAATCCAGGACGGCTTTCTTCCCTGGGGACAGGAGGGTGTCACCACAGCACCCCACCCGCTCCCTTCCCTGGGAGTCCCTGAGGCCTTTTCCAAGCCAGCCCTCCTTAGCCCAAGTGGCAAGAAGAGGAAGAGGACAGAATAGTGTCCCCCATGTAGTGCCCCCCAGTAAACACTTGCTGCCTACACAAATGGGCTCCGTCCACTCCCTTCCTGACTGTGCAAGCACAACACACACGCACACACTCACACACATATACACACACACATATGCTCTTCCACAGCCCCTCGGAGCCCTGGCTCTACCCTGTTCTGCACCTCCAAACAGCACAGCACAGCACACCTCAAGGCCCACTGGCTACACCCAAGGGGGAGCCACCAGCTAAGGGCCTGCAGGGCTCTGTGCTGCAGAAGCGCCACTGAGCTCTGGGGTCAGGAAGCCTGTTCAATCCCACCCCGCCGCCCACTAGCTGTGCGCCATTGGGCAAGCACTATATTGCCTCTGTGCCTCAGTGTCCTCATCTGTAAAAATTGTCATAGCAGCCTGGTAAGGATTTTTAGGGGAGGTGTGAATAAACCTAGCACAGAGCCTGACACAGAGTTGGGGGCTCAGTAACTGTCTGTTTTGTCCTAGATGCAATTCCATAATCACCTAGCCCAGGTCTCCCTGGACCCTCCTCCAGCACCCTCCCCACACACACACAGTCCCCGCCCATCAACCACTGGGGCCTGGAGTTGGGGAGCCAAAGCACAGCCAGCCAGGGGTGCAGGCAGCACTAGGAGGGAGGGATGGAGCAGCCCAAATTCATTGTGCCCAGGTAAAGCCTGCTGGGTCAGGGCCCTGCACCCCCACACACTCCCTGCTGAGCACACTGGACAGTGATCATCTGCACCCCTGGGGCCACCACACATTCGCTATATGGGGCCAGCTGACTGCAGCGAGTCTGTCTCCCAGGGAGGGCCCTCGGGGTCAAGGTCAGTGCCCGGCCCAGGCTGGGGCCTGCCTCTGCAGCTCTGCCCGGTGGAGCCCACAGGCTGTCAGGGCCAGCGGGGCCTCCTTGTTCCTGCTCAGATTGCAGCCCCCAGAGGGCAGGGCTGGGAAGGCAGGGGCCCGAGGCTACGGAGGGAGGGGAGGAGTGGACAGAGGATCAGTGCCTAAGAACAGTCACTGTTTTTCAAGTCCAGCATATCCAAGCCAAGGGAACTCATCCCCCTCACCACCCAGAGCCCAGGGCTCTTCTGGGACCCTCCTCCCCAAAGTCCTCCCAGCAGCTCAAGCCAACACCAGTGAGTCCCTGCCTCACACTTGGTTCTGCCTGTCCTATGTGCTGGGGGCAGATGACGACCCACCCTTGGGGGAGGACAGTGTACAGATAACATTCCAGAACAGCAGGGCCACAGGTCCCCTCCCTGGGGGACAGACTCTCACTGCAGCCAGTTGGCAGACGCACAGAAACTCCAGGGGTACGGAGGACATCTGCCCAGTACACTTGGGCCAGGGAAGAATGCAAGCCAGAAAGTCCTGCTGCCAAGGAGTGGTGTGGCCAAGGGAAGTCACAGCCCAGCTCTGGCTCCAGTCCCCACCCCACACCCGCAGCCACCATCAGCTCCCCCTGCCTCAGCATCATGTCTATCCTTGTCCTGAGGTGGGCAAAAGCCGAGCAGGGCCTGGCCCCCAGCCTGCTCTGGCCTGACCCCCGGCCTCCTCCGCCACCCCTCTTCCTGGAGCCCCAGCCCTTGTGGACCGTTGGTGCTTTTCCTGCTGCCGGTCCTGGGCATCCAGTTAGCTCAGAAGCCTGCCTCACTACAGCCTGGCACAGGTTCCGGT
Source organism: Bradypus variegatus (assembly GCA_004027775.1). Lineage (NCBI taxonomy): Eukaryota > Metazoa > Chordata > Mammalia > Pilosa > Bradypodidae > Bradypus > Bradypus variegatus. Next base: position 11,133 of record PVKY010003241.1, on the reverse strand, counting down.
GATGTTTAGTTTGCAGAAAAGATGCCTCAGAGAGAACCTGGGGACTCTGGACCATGTTTGAAGATAAACATGCAGAAAGGGGGTTAGGCTCACCTCAAGGTCACAGATGGACAGGGGGGTCCCAGGAAGGTGAGAGACCTGAGCTCCACAGCAGAGGGCTGAGCTGCCCTGGGAGGCCAGGCCCCAGGTGTCAGGGCAGCAGCACAAGGCCAGAGCCCCAGGGAGGTGGCCCCTCCAGATGTCCACTCTGCCCAGCCAGTGCAGGAACCCTTGTGTGCTAGGGGAGGGGAGGGACTAGACGAGGGGCCACTGCCCTGGCAGGAGGGAGACTTTCCCTTGATGATACATAGCCCAGGCCAGGGATGGGCCAGGGCTCCTGTATTTGGGGCCTTTCCTAGCTACCCCCTCCCCAGGGCTGGCAGGTACAATAGGCTGGAGACATGTGCCCTGCCCTAGGCATGGCCTGTGCTGGGAATGACCGGGGAGGGGGTGGGGAGGCCAGGATGGGCTCAGGGCACAATTCAGGAGGGGGCCTCCCAGCGGCAGAACTGGGCTTGGCCAGGCAGGACCTCTAGACCAAGGGGTTCCGGGGTCATAGGAAATGAGCACAGCCTGGGGCTGCCCAGGGCCCACCCTGGCCTGAACCCCAGGTCCCACTTTCAGGGCTAATGGCACCTGGGCCACTTGACTCCCAGCCCTCCTCAGCCCAGGAGCCCAGGGTCAGGACTATCCCTGGCAGAGGACACCTACTGTGACCCTGGAGCCAGCCTGACCTCTTCTCTGGGTGAAGCAGGATGGAGAGAAGCCAGCTGCAGGGGGGGCAGCAGTATGTGCCTGGGGCGTAGGGGTGTCCTCATTCCAGAGAAACCAAGGCTCCATTTCCAAAAGTGTCTCAGCACCAACACTAAAAATACACTTGCTAAATGTTCTCTGTCCCCCAGCTACTTCCAAGGACATATGTGAAACTCTGTGTCCCCCAGTCCTTCAGGGGCCCATGGGGATGGGCCAGTGCCCTCCCTGTCAGGTACCCTATACCCAAGGAGGGGCTTGGGGGAGAAACGGGAGCTGTCCTGGGCAAGCAGCCAGGGCCGAGGGGGCTGCAGCACAGGACGACGGGGCTCTCCAGGCCCAGTGGAGATGTGTTAGAGACAAGAACAAGCTAATATCCCCTAAATGGGCCAGGGGACATAAGGTCCCAGCCCAGAACTTAAAGTACATTTTGGGAAACCCACAAAACAGATGGCTCTATAAGCACTTTTCTCCACAGCCCCAAGACCCCTGCAAAACGGAGATGCCCCCAGACAGTCTTCACAAAACCCACCCATCCTCGCCCCTCCTGCCTGGAGAAGCAGCCTAGGTGGGGGGCCAGGCAGAGGAGGCACCCCTCACTCGTCATCAGCACCGTGAATCCCCAAGTCGTGGAGCTGGCAGCAAACACTCTCCGTGGAGGGCCTGGCCCACGGCTGGCACCTGGACCAGCTGGAGTGAGGACTCCGAGCCGAGCCTCCGAGGCAGGACAGAGGCACTGCTCTCTCGCCTAACAGGGGGATGGTCTGAGGCCTGGAGAGGCCACGGGCTTCCCCAGTCCCCAAGCAGGCAAACGGAGGGTCCCCTGGGGTCTGTCCCCAGCAGAACCAATGAGGCCCCCAGGGCCGCCCACAGAACAAGGGCAGGAGGAAGTGCAGGGGTAAATCCGCAGCTCAAATCTACAGGGTGCAGGGTGCAGGTGACCAGAGTGGGGCAGGAGGGGCCTAGGCAGGCACAGGGGGGCCAGAAGGGGGGCAGCCCCCAAGCCTCAGGCTCTGAAAGCTGGCCAGTCCCACCACAGGAAAACATCACCTCCAGGGAGCACAGGGTGAGTGGTGCCTGGGAGTCAGGCCCGAGAGCAGCCCCTGGGGCTCCCTGAACACAGGAGGGTGCAGGCGCTGACCGGTTCGGCACTCCCAGGGCTGCCCAGCACCACCAGTCGAGGGCCCCACTCACCTGAGGAGTCCTCAGAACGAAGGCTCTTCTTGGCAACCTCGGCCAGTGCCCCAAAGCCCAGACCCACGGCCAGACCTGCAGCAGACATTGAGGATGCTCAACATTCACCCAGCGGCCGGTGCTGCCCACCCTCAGGGCCTGGCGCAGCGCCGGGCAGACCCACACCAGCTCACCAGAGGTCCTCGCTGACACCCCAGACAAGTGAAAAGGAAAGAAAAGGTGGGAGATACACATCTGTGGTTTTAAACAGAACATCTGGCTCAAGGTAAACAGAACATCTGGCTCAAGGTAGGTGCTTCCCCACAAAGTCTTCATCCAGCTCCCAGCCCCCTTGATCACTTTTGCTAAGGGGACACAAAAACACACACCCAAATAATGTGTAACTGCGGAACAATGGAGCAGGGACACCCATGGGCCGAGGACGCCCTAACAGTCATGACAAGGGAGCTACTCGTGGAGCACAGCCACCACCTTCAAGGTCTGCACCAGTAGCCTCCAACCCTCTAAGATTCTCTAATGTAATTCACTGTAACTGGAAAGAAAGGCATTGCCACAGCCTGGGTGGGAGTCAGAAGATTTTGCAAAAGCAAGAGGTGAGGGTGTCCCCAGTTCAAACCCACAGGGACTCAGGCGGGAGCAAAGGCCTCATCCTCCCCACCCCATCCCACCCCTAGGACTGGGGGCCCTCCCTGCCCCTTCTGCACCCTTCTAAATCAAAGTTCATTAACCCCTCATCTGTCCAGAAGTCAGTCATTCGATGACCTCAACCATCTGGGAAAGACAAGGCCCTGAGGAGCCCAAGAGAGGCCGCTAACCCATACCAGAAAGCACAGGTGCCTCACTTAGGGCCTGTTTCCTCCCACTGGGAACACAACTCCAGCTATTCCCCGGAGTGGGCACATCCTCAACAGAGAGAGGGTGACAACTGTGTGGGGTGGGCTCGCTGGCTGCAGCCAGAAGGGTCAGCAAAAACCAAAACACCCACGGTCTGGTGGGCCTCGGAGCACAACTCTGGGTACTTCCTTCCAAATTTTCTACAATGATTATGTACCACTTTTATGAATCAGAGAAGTACTGATGAAAACTAAATTTTAAAAATCAAACGAGGATAACTCAGTTTTTAAAAAGTGTCTTTGCAGTACGTTTTGCCTGCCACCAGGCAACTGTGTAGATCCCTGTTTCCCCAAATCTCATCAGTAGTGCTAACATGACACTGAAGAACAGTCAGAGGACTGGTACTTCTCAGCTTCAAGATGCACTAGAGGGCCACAGTAATAAAGAGTGTGTGGAATTGGTGGGAGAGCCAACAAACAGGTCACTGGAACAGACTGTGGGGCCCAGAAATAATCAACTGATCTTCGACAAGGAGCAAAGCCACTCAGCAGAGAAAGGATCGTCTTTCAGCGAATGAACCACTGGATACCCACATGCAAAAAAAAAAAAAAAAAAAACCCCACATGCAAAAAAAAAATGAAGCAAGGCAGGACCTTGCACCTTTCCCAGAAATCAACTCAAAATGAATATTAGACCCAAACATAAAACACAAAACTCGAAAACTTCTAGAAAACATAGGAGAACATCTAGGTGATCTCTTAGATACAACCACAGAAGTGTGATCTACAAAAGAAAAAACTGATAGGTGGGCTTCATTAAAATAAAAAAAGTCTGCTCAGTGAAGGACACTATTAAGAGAAAAGCCACAGACTGGGAGAATATATTTGCAAAACACCTGACAAAGGACTTGTATCCAAAATATACAAATAATGCAACACTTAATAAGAAAAACTCAATTTAAAAATAGGCAAAAGAATGGAAAAGACACCTCACCAAAAAAGATATTCAAATAGCAAATAAGCATATGAAAAGAGTTCAGCTTCATGTATTATCAGGAATTGCAAATTACAACAAGGAGATCCCACTCCACACCTATTAGAATGGCTAAAATCCAAAACACTGACCACACACCAAATGCTAGTGAGGATGTAGAGTGACAGAAACTCTCATTCATTGCTGGTGGGAGTGCAAAATGGTACATCCACTTTAGAAAACAGTCTGGCAGTTTCTCACAAAGCTAAACATAGGCTTACCATATGATCCAGCAATTGCACTCCTAGGCCTTTATCCAAAGGAGCTGAAAACTCACATCCACACACAAATCTGCATGCATATGTTTGTAGCGGCTTTATTTATAATTGCCCCAAACTGGAAGTAACCAAGATGTCCTTCAAGAGGTGAAAGGATGAGCAAACAGTGGCACGTCCACGCCATGGAATATGATTCAGTGATAAAAAGAAATGCGCTACTGAGCTTATTAGAAGCACAGAAGAACCTTAAGTATGTATTGTTAAGTGAAAGAAGCCGGTCTAAAAGAGCCACATATTGTTGGATTCTGATTATATGACATTGTGAGAAAGGCAAAACTATAGAGAAAGTAAAAAGACCAGTGGTTGCCAGGGGCTGGGATGTGGGGGTGTGGGGGGAAGGGAAGAGGGGGAGCACAGGGCAGTGTTAAGACAGTGAAGCTGTTCTATATGATGCCTTAAAGGTGGATACATGACATTATGGCATTTGTCAAAACCCACAGAACTCTAGGACATGAAGAGCAGCCCTAAAGTAAACTATGGACTCTAGTTACTACAAGTGGCATCAGTGTTGATTCGTCTATTACAACAAATGCACCACACTAACACAAGGCATTCATAATAGGGAAAACTGTGAATGTTCAGTGGGATATATGGGAACTCTGTACTTTCTGTGCAGAACTGCTCTAAAAAATAAAATTAAAAAAGAAAACTCAATTTAAAAAAAATATTTTTACAGTACATCTTATCTACCAGTAGGCAATTGTGCAACCTCCGTTTTACCACTTACAACAGCAGTTCCTGCCTCGTAGGTTATTGTGAAGATTAAACAACAATAAAAGTAAAGTGCCCACAAAAGGGCCGGGCACATGCTAACTCTATAAAAAAGTGTTTGCTGTTATTATCATTACTACTATTCAAAACAGTCAGAACAGTGCTATCCAAACGAAATACAACACAAGCCACATATAGAATTTTAAAATTCTCTCGCAGCCACATTAAAAAAAGGTGAAAAGAAATAGTTGGAGTTAGTTTTAGTAATATACTTTAATTAATCCATTATATCCAAAATATTATCATTTCAAAATGTAAATATAAAAATTAGAGATTTTTTTTTTTTACAAAGTCTTCAAAATCCAGTGTGTATTTTACACTTACAGCACATTTCAATTTAGACCAGCCACATTGCAAATGCTCCACAGCCCCATGTAGCTTAGCAATCACAGGAAGAAACTGTAGCAGTCAAAATGGCCCATGTCCACACACCCCATGAAGGATGTCTTGGTGTAGGGGGACGGAGGCGCCAGGGTCTGGGGGGCCAGTTTGCTGGAGGTGGGGCAGAATGGTTTATTTTCTCTCTGACCCCCCGCCCTCCCAGCTCCGGAGGGCACTGGGCACGGAGAGCCCTGATTAAACATTAACTCCCCCGCCACCCCACCCAGTACATTATTGGACTTAGGGAAACAAATGATAACGGACAACATTAACCTTCAGACCGTAGTGACCTTCACCAACATATCCGCATCTAGGTTCTTCTCCACCTAGACCAACTCCAAAGACAAACCTCTTACAAGAGGAGCAGATGACATCCAAGGGGATCCAGCCCAACCACCGCAGGCAGCCGCCCCAGCCGAGGGTCTCGCCAGCCCTTCCTTCTGCCCCCAGCCCTCCTGCCGAGCTCCTGCCACCCCTACTGCACCCCCCCCCAGACCACCCAGCTGACAATTCACTCAAATGGTGCCTTGGCATTTCCAGGCTCCCAGCAGAACCGAAAGGCCATTTGGTTCCTCCAGTGGCCTGCGACTCCCCGGGCCAGCCTGACGCCCACACCCAGACACAGGCCCACCCAGGGAAAGGGGCCTGCCCCCCCACACCCACACCCCCAGCCCACCCCCAGGGCTGAATGGGATTCCTGAGGCCCTTGTTGAGAAAAAAAGGCTGAGCCCAGCCTGATTCTTCCTTTACCCAGAATCAGGCAGGGCCTGGGAGGCAACTCCTGGAAGATCAGAGGCTCTGCCTCGGGTTCCCGGATTCCCTGGAGGACACCCAAGAGCCCAGGCTTTCTCTCAGCCTGCTCTCCGCGGTCAGCAGCGCGGTCGCCCTGTGTGTCCCCCGGGACCTGGGCGCCCCGTGCACCCTCACCCAGCAGGACAGAGCTTGCCGTACGCCCCGGGGCCAAGCCTGGCTCAGAGACCCCATAGCCCATGCTGCCAGCAAGGAGTCCTGAAGGAAAACCCGCCACAAATCCCCCTCTGCCTGGCCTCCCTCCTGGGCAGTGAAGGGGCACCAGCCTGTTCCAAGAAAGTTCCTGCCAGTTCTCTCACAAACAGGGTTTTTTTGTTTTTTTTTTAGTCCAGGAATTGGGGAGAGGTGGGCGGAACAGGCTCTCCCCCAAGGCAGGACAGCACCGGGCCGGCTGGGGGCCTGCCTCCTCCGGGTGCCTTCTGGAAGCCCAGGTTCCCCAGCTGGGCCCCTCCCTCCCTGAAGACCCTCTGGAGGTCCTTAGAGTAGGCTACCCTTCAGCCGCTACTTGGCTTCTGCCCAGATGGACACCAGAGATTAGAAATAAATAAACACAACACCTTCCAACAAATATAGCCATGAGTAATGAATGAGGCTGGGTGCAAAGTGCTTAACAGCAGAAACAAATAAATAAATGTTCTGGTGGCTTTGGCTTTACCTGCTAGAAATCCCAGGCATGTTTACAGAGCAAGGCTCAAGGGACTCTCTCTGCAGCAGCAGGTGGCACGGATATTTCCAAGGATAAAAGAGCAAGAACATCACTCACATGGCACTTAGGAAGCACTGGCACTGTTCCAAGGCCTACGCTTTCAGCAAGGCATCTAACACTCCTTGTCTGACAAGCAAGAAAGTTCACAGGGAAAAGGCCATGGGACAAGGATACTTCCCTTTCCATCACAGTGTTCTGGAATCCTTTGGTAATTCAGTCCACCCTCTCTAGCCCCACCTTGCATCCCCTGACCCCAGCCCCAGCCAAGAAGAACGGGACCAAGGGCCAGGGCTCACCCACAGCCCAGGAGGAAGGGGAACAGGGAGGTACAGGTACAAGAAGTTCCCTGTGGAGTGGAATGTTCTCACAGATTCTCGGGATCCGGCCTTCATTCCCAGAACTGGGGCAGGAGATCAAGGCCCAGACTTCACCTTGCAAGCCCGTCCCAGTGCTGTTGGACTTGCTGACTTTCTGACTCACTTTCCTTTTCTGTAACTGGAGATCATAACAGCTGCCCTAGTCTCCTTCTCAGAGCTTCAGAGAGGGCGTGATATAACTAAAAGCGCATTTTAAAGCATGCTCCTGAGAAAGCAGATGCTACATAGCTCCACCACCCACCCTGACAACAGAACAGAACTCTGTATCTGCAGTGTGTCTTTCTTGCTACAGTCAAGATGCTCACAGAAAAGCACAGGCTGCTGGAGGAACGGTGGCAATGTCAGCAAATCAGAGGGCAAAACTGGTGCCCATGGCGGGGGACAGAGTAAAGTCCACCTCTCACCCAGCCCTGTCAGCCCCGGGACCTCAGATTTCCACAATCTCAGTGAAAATAAAGTACCCTACCGATTAAATGTCGTAGTGAAAGAAGCCTGCCTTTAGACAAGTCAGCAAAGGGGGGATCACAGCAGGTGGCCTGAGCATGGAGTGGGAGTGCTGCCACAGCACAGGGGGTTCTACCAACATTTGGGAACAAAGATGATATAGTGATTGTTTCACAAAGCTGATATCTTCATTTACAGCACTAAACTTTATCCTGGGATTGTGTCTTTGGTACTTTTGCGTTGTTAAAAAGTCCTTAAAAAAAAAAAACTAAAAAGATGGGATAGTGTTTTATTTTAAATGTTCTTATACTTGGCAAAATTTAAATTACCATTATCAAAAAAAAAAACAGAAAATTACAAGTGCTGGAGAAGATGTGGAGAAAGAGGCACACATTCATTGTTGGTGGGAATGTAGAATGGTGCAACCACTCGGGAAGACAGTGTGGAGGTTCCTCAGGAAGCTAAGTATAGATTTGCCATATGACCCAGCTATTCCATTGCTAGGTCTATACTCAAAGGAACTGAGAGTAAAAACACAAACGGACATTTGTAAACCAATGTTTATCACAGTATTATTCACAATAGCCAAGAGAAGGAAACAGCCCAAATGTCCATCAGTGGACGAGTGGATAAACAAACTGTGGTACACACACATGATGGACTACTACGCAGCTGTAAGACAGAACAAAGACATGGAATATATAATAATGTGGATGAATCTTGAGGACATTATGTTGAGTGAAGTCAGCCAGAAACAAAAGGACAAATACTGTATGGTCTCCCTAATATGAACTAACATTAATGAGCAAACTTTGAGAGCTAAAAGCTGATAACACAGGCAACCACAAGATAGAAAGAGGGTAGAGATCAGGCATTTGATGCTGAAGGACTACAAAATGTTCAGCAGGCTTGACTGTACAGACCCAGAAATTGATAGCAAAATACTGTGTGATGGTAGCACAGAATTGTAAGTATACTGAACAAAGATGTCCGTGAGTAAGGCTGAAAGAGGTGGTTTAAGAACATGTATGACACCTGAGGTAAAGATAAAAGATAAAGACGGGCTGTTTAACTTAGCAAAAACTGGAATGGTCAATGATTATGACTAAATATACAAATATATAACTGTTCTTGCCATGTAGGAGAACAAATGAATGTCAACCATGCAGTGTTGGAAGGGGGATGGTAGTGGGGAAAAAATATAATCAAAGCAAACTGGAGTCTATGGTCAGTAGTAACACTGTAATATGCTTCTACTAAATGTAACAAAGGTAATATACCAAAGCTAAATAAGTATGAGAGGGGAATAAAAGGGAGGGATATGGTATTCTTGGTAGTGGTGTTGTTGTCTGACCCTACTATTGTATTGTATGCTATTTTATTTTTCTTTTTATTATCTTTTTTATTATTCATTAAAAAAACACTTTATTTTCATAGTAATCAATATGTTCAAGTGCTGACTGCGGTGATAAATGCACAACTGTATGATGATAGCTTGAACAACTGATTGTATAATGTGGACAGTTATATGGTTTGTGAATATAGCTCTATAAAATTGTATGGAAAAATATAAACAGGGATAAAAGTGCTGGAAAAAACATGGAGAGAAGGATGTATGTATTTACTGTTGCTTAGGAGGCAGAATGGTGTAGCCTTTCTGGAGGATAGTGGGACAGTCCCACAAGAAGCTAAGTATGTGGGTGCCATAAGGTCCTGCAACCTCATTAGGCGACATTTACTTGGAGGATCTGAGAGCAGGGACATGAATGAACATTTGCACACTGGTGTTTATGGAGAGAATGTACATGATTTGCAGTGGGTGGAGGTGGCCTAAGGGTACATACACTGAGAACAGAATGGTAAACTGGTGTGTGTATTATGACAAAATACTGAGCTACTGCGAAAAGGAGTGAAGCTGTGAGACATGCAACGAGGTGAATGGAACCTGTAGACAGCATTTTGAGTGAAGTACGCCAAGAACAAAGGAAAACACTATAACGCCTCACCGATATGGACTAACTACAATGTATAAACTCAGAATTGAACCTTAGAGCACAGCTTATCAGGGGACCACTTACTGTAATGGTCTCTAGATTGTAAGCTCTTACAGCAGTCACATCTATTCCTGAATTGTAACAGCTATCTCCAGATTCTGAGATGCTGATCCCTTTGTATATAACCTGATTGATCCCTGGAACTTTGGGTATCTGTGAGACACCTGAAGCAGAGCCAGAACTCAGCAGATATGAATGTCAGTATTGGCACATACAGCAACTGTTAAAAAAGCAGAAGGAGAATCCAGACTTCAAATAGAGATATGATGAAGCAGATATGGTTGGGACTGGGGCAAATAGGGCCAAAGGGGAAAGGACAATATTGACTGCATTTTAAAACTTCAAATTCAATGTGAGACCAAGGGAAAAGGTGTTTAGTTGGTGCAAGATCTATATTTCCTAAACAGCTTAACTCGCACTGTTTGTTCAAATACCATAATTACATAGACCTTTTAATAGGAAGTAAGACCTGGTAGGTGTGAATAGGTTAATATGAAATAGCGACACATCCCAAAGCAATCTGGACAGAGAATATATATATATATATGCAGGACCTCCCTGAAAAGCTGGGGGGAAATGCAGAGGTGTTGGGCGTCCTCATCTGGATTGTTGCTGATGTTCTCACAAACATTGAGGACTGGCGGTTTGATGTGCCAAGCCCTCAGGACTTGCCCTTATGAAGCTTGTCACTGCAAAGGAGAGGCTAAACCTGCTTATAATTGTGATTAAGCGTCTCCCCCTGAGTGCCTCTGTTGCACAGATGTGCCCCCTCACCCGTCTTTCTCTCTCTCACTAAGCCAACTCGGCAGGTGAACTCACTGCCCTCCCCCCACGTGGAATCTGACTCCCAGGGGTGTAAATATGGACCCAACATTGTGGGATTGAGAACATCTTCTTGACCAAAAGGGGGATGTGAAATAAAATGAAATAAAGTTTCAGTGGCTGAGACCTTCCAGGTGGAATCAAGAGGTCACTCTGGTGGACACTTATGCACTATATAGATAACCCTTTTTAGGTTTTAATGCATTGGAATAGCCAGAAGTAAATACCTGAAATTATCAAACTGCAACCCAGTAGCCTTGACTCTTGAAGACACTTGTATAAAAATGTAGATTACAAGGGGTGACAGTGTGACTGAAAGCCTTGTGGATCACACTCCCTTTATCCAGTGTATGGATGGATGAGTAGAAAAATGGGACAAAAAACTAAATGAAAAAGAGGGTGGAGGGGGGTGTTTGGGGGGGTGTTCTTTACTTTTATTTTTTATTCTTATTTTCGCTTTTTCTGATACAAAGAAAGTGCTCAAAAAATAGGTTGGGGGGAGAACCTATGATGGCGGCTAGGTGAGACAAAGCAAGGAGACACCTCCGTGAAAAACAATGAATAAAAACCAGAAAGTGACCCAGAACGTCACCACCAAAGTAGCACCAGCCGGACAAGGTATGCTAAAACCAGAGGGAACG
>PVKY010003240.1:0-13192 GCA_004027775.1 Bradypus variegatus | reverse complement strand
AGGGGCTTTTAATATCAGGGCCCCCCCCAGGGGCAGCCAGCTCTGGCCCAGCACCCCTCAGCATGATGTGGGCGTGACCCATGGGACCCTCCCTGCAGCTCCTGGGACCCTGCTAATGGGCAGCGGGGCCTGCTGGAAGGGGCCTTTGGTCCCACAGGCCCTCACCCCACCCTTGAGCCCCCTGTCTAGAGCTGCCCGGACCCAGCGTGCTGGGCCTGGAGAAGCTCGGGAAGAAGCAGCAACTGCTGCAGGGGGCAGAGGAGGACAGGGTGAGGCGGGCAGGGCGCCTGCCCCGGGCCGAGTGGGGGGGATGGGGGGCAGGGGTGCAGGAGGCTGGAGGAGGTGAGCCCCCCCGGCTGCAGAGCAGCCCCTCTGCAGCCTTCTCGCCTGCTTCCCTCGGTTTCCTGGCAGACAGGGGCCCCCAGCAGGGTATGCTGGGGGGCGTCCAGGGCCAAGGACGGCCGCCTGGGCAGGGGGACCCTCAGAGGGCAGCTCCCCATGAGCGGCCGAGGGGTGCAGCCGCCAGCGTCAGCCACGGGGTGGGTGGGTATGGGCCCACCCACTACACCCCTAGAAAGGGATGGGCTTCTACTGGGCACTTCTTACTTTGAAAGTTATGCTTGTCCATTGTATGAAGTTTGGAGAATATAGATAAGCAAATTATCCTGACAATTATCCTGACACCCCGAAACGAGCACTGCCAGCATTTTGATGTGTCCCTCAAGCCCCAGCTGCATGAACTTGCATAGGTTAAACTGGGGTCATCCTCTGCTCCTCTAACTTAGGCTGTGGGCAACTTTCTAGACTGTTAAAGGCTTTTCTGCCACATCTTCACCCCATGGGAAAATAGCTTTAAGTCTCATCCTGACGATATGTATGTGTAAGAAAGCAAAGCAAGGGATAACAAAGACAGCCAGGTCACCCTCATCTCCTTGGGGAAACTGCACGTGCAGTTTTTAATCTGGCGTACATACACACGCACGTGCCCCCCCCCCCCACGCTCACTCTCACGCCCTCTTGCGTCCCATCCCTGTATTTTACGTTGAACTGCGGTGAGGAATTTGCTCTCCTAACCTGCCTTCCTCGTGCATGGTGTACACACCATCGTTTTCACAGACCCCTGCACATAGCGCGGGGCATGCTTTGCTTGACCACGGAGGTTGCTTCGCTGTTTGCTCTTGTACACGACGCTGTGCACGCACCTTTGGCCTGTTCTGTCCTTGGGTGAAATTCCAAGAAGTTACATTTTCAGGACTCAGGTGTAGTCCCACGTGGACTTTTGTGTTCTTTGATTGCTCTCTGAGGAGGTTATATCAATTTAAACTTTAGTCAAAAGATTGTGAGCATTACCACGAAATTTAGTCTTGTTGTGTCTTTTAAGGAAAATACCGAGTTTGAACATCTTTTCCACATGTTGAAGAGACATTTACATTTTTCCGCTTGTGGGTGGTCTCTACCCCCATTATGGAGATGTTGGGTCCTCCGGGTTTCTAAGAGCTCTCTCCACACTGAAGCAGTTGACCTCGTAGTTGACCTCTCCATCGTGCCGGAAGAACCTTCTCTGGGTTGAACTTGGCTACGTGCGAGTTTTTATTTGACGCTGCTGGGTACATCCGTCCTGTCCTTTTGGTCTCCGGCTCGCTGCCATGCTTAGCAAGCCTCTCCTCATCTTCTGGCTTCCCAGGGTGCTCTCAGAAACCAGTTTTTTGGAGCCCATCAGGCCTTTCCTGGTCAGAGCCATCCTTCTTTCAGCTGTCCTGGAGTCATTCCATAGTTAAACTTCTTAAACACTTAAAGCTTTAGGTCCCTCTCTCTCAGGACTCTTTGGTCCCATTTTTCCACCTGCCTTTGTGGAAGTTCAGGTGTCTGGGGGAGCCCCCGCCCACCTGGCCCACAGTCCCTGAGCCTTGGGCAGTGCCGTCCCCGCGACCCAGCCCCAGACGCAGGGACCCTTGCTGCTGGTTCTTGCCCCACACGTCAGTGTGTCAGGAGATGTGGGTGTCCCTGGCCTCAGAATTCACCAGAATCCGTCGGTGTTTGGAGACGAGTGTGCAGACGATGCAGAGACACCGGACAGACAGACACGGGCAGCCTGGCCTCTTCCCCCGTCCTTCTGTAGAGGATGCCACGGGCAGACACCACCCAGAGCACAGTGGTAGCCGCAGACCCCGCCACCCGTCAGGGACCCCTGGACGTAAGCAGCCAGTCTCCGGGGGCTTTCAGGTGCCCCTGTGGCCAGCGCTCCCCCTCATGACCACGCTCAATGACCGAGAGAGCTAGGGCCACCCCCTGTCCGGGGGCTTTGGTGTGGGGCAGGGCCCCTCCCGGAGAGCGTCCCAGAGTGGCCGGGCTTGGGGTGCTGCTGACACCCTCCGCCTGCTGCTTGTGTCCTTTCAGGCCTGGAGGACGAGCCCCCGAAAGCCCAGCAGCTCCCGGCGGATCTCGACTCCCACCTTGTGCTCTAGGGTCCACCCAGCCCCTGTGCTCTGTGAACACGGAGTTCTAGAACGAGTGGCCGAGAGTGCTGGTCATTGATTAGGGGTGGGCGTGGGTGGGTGGGGGCTCCAGGTGTTGAGGCTGCCGTGGGGCTGTAGGGCAGAGCTGGGGAGCAGGGACCCTGGGCGTAAACCTCCCAGTGATGGTGGGGGCAGGTGTAAGGAGCCTCCTCGGGCCCCCAGCTGCCCCCCATGGTCCCCCTCACTGGGTGCCATGTGCAGGAGGGACCCTGGCTGGGTGCTGGGTACAGGAGGGACCCTGGCTGGGTGCTGGGTGCAGGAGGGGTCCCTGCCCTGGGTCTGGGTGCAGGTGGGGCCTGGACTCCCCGCCGGGGCTTCAGGCAACAGACAATTAGCACACTGGTGTCTCCGCTCAGGGCCCAGCTCAGTGCTGAGTGGGGAATGAGGGTGCCCTTGGCCCCTCCAGTCCACCCCAGCGGGGTCTCCAGCAGCCAGTCAAGGGCACTGCCCAGTGGTGGCCACTTGCCCCAGGACTTAGAGGGGCCCCTGCACCCATCCCCCCCAGACGTGTCCTATCCCGGCCCCTCATCCCCTCGGGAGGTGAGCCACGTCCTGTTCTCCAGGGGAGACAGAGGCTCTGGGAGGTGCTCAGACCAGCTGTGGTGGCCCTGGATCCCGGACACCAGGCTCCCGGGCCCACACCGGGTGTGGGTGGAGGTGAGATCCCAGGGGTCAGGACCCCAGGCTACGACAGGTACTCCCGGCCCCAGCTGCTGTCAGCAGGGGGAGGGCTGAGTCACCTTTTAGCCTAAAGGACGGCGGGCTTCTCAGGCTCCTGTGCTCACGGGGCCTCAGGGGACAGGCCTCGGCACCTCCCTGCACGCCGTGCCCCTTCCTCATCCAGTGGCTGCTGCCGGCGCGGGGACGCGAGGTCCTGGCTGGGTCTTGCAAGTGGGCACCGGAGGCTGAGGGGACCGGGGGTCCTGGGGGCTGCTTGGAGACCCCGGGGCCCGGAGGAGCAGAGGGTCTGGGAGGTGCCACTTGGGGCCATCCTGATGAGGGGATGACACAGGACGTCCCTGTCCCCTCGGAGGCAGAGGAGCTGGGCCTGTGGGGCCTCTGGATCAGCAGAGCCAAGCCACAGACAAATGGCTTTAGAACAGCCTTAGATAGAAACAAAGTCACCCGAGGACACACCCAGTGTCTGATTTGATGATTTACTTGTGGCAGTTAGATCCGAGACTGGGCTTAGTGAGTGGACACGGGGGCGTCGGGGGCACTGGTGCTAGGTGAGTCCCAGGGTCTCGGCTCTGCCTGGCCTCGCTGTGCCCTGATGGCCCCCTCCCCACTGGCAGTGACAGAAGTGAGGTCTTGCGGGGTGGACTGGCTGTGGGGGCAGGGTGGCTCGGTCACCGGAGAGGAGGGCGGCCACTCCCTGGAAAGGAGCCGAGGGAGAGGCACAGGCTGGAGGGGGCTGGGGCTGCCCCATTGGGTGAGGCTGTGACACCCACGGGAGTCAGGGCAGTGAGGGCTGGCCCAACGGCCCCCAAGAGCCCTCTGGAACCCCCTGCAAATGTCACCTCTCAGCCCCCTCCCAGGGGCTTCTCAGACTCCCCCTGGTCCCCAGGCCGCCCACTGCTGGTCCTCTGGGCGGGCCCTGGTAGGGCCGCATCCTCTGCAAACCCAGGTGCGGCTCAGGTGCGGCCCCGTGACTGAAGCCGCTGCTGGTGACGGGGGTCCCTTCAGGCCACTGGGTGCTCCAGGAAGAGAGTGCCCAGGCCACAACCTCCCCTCAGGGTTTGTACCCCTCTCTCCTGCACCCCCTCCCACCCAGCGGCACCCCATTTTTGCCTGGTCCACCTGGCCAGTGCCTGGGGGGGCCTCCAGGCACCTGACACTGGCCCCACGTTCCCACAGGCGCTGCATCCCTGAACGGGGACCTGTGTGCACGGCCTTGAGGCTGGCGAGGTGGGCCTGGCTGCAGTTCCCCTGGTGGGGGGCACAGGCCTGGTGTGCTGGGGGGCCTGCAGGGGGTCAGGGCAGGAGGTCGGGGGTGGGAGGTTGGCAGTGGTGGAGGGCTGAGGACGGGTGGGTGGGTGCCGAGCAGACCCCGGACCTGGTGAAGAGGGAGAGGGTCCGAGGGTCGCCCAGCTGGCAAGGACACCAGTGGACACCTGTGGGAGGTGGGGTGGGCCTGACGCTGTGGGGGTGCAGGTGGGGGAAGGGGTAAGGGTCCGAGAGTCCTTGGGGGTGGCGCCGACGGGCGTCCCCTGCCCGGTCATGAAGGGTGGAGATGGAGGGTCCCGGGTGAGCTGCCCTCGAGGGCGACGGGGCAGGAGCCGGGTGGGGGGTGGAGGGTGCCTGCTGGGCTGGGGCAGTGCCGGGGACAGCACATGTTGACCAGGGACCGTCTGCTGGCACACAGGAGGCAGCTGCCAGAGAGGGGTCCAGGTGGGCAGATGTGGGGTCGAGGCTGCGGCTGCCAAGGGCAGGAGGCCGGAGAGGAGCGGCCGGCAGGGAGCTGACCAGGGAGCAGGGGTTCCAGAAACCCCGCAAGGACAGTGCTGGGAGGGGGGCTGCGGGTGCTGCTGCCAGGGGTCCGGGGACGGGCGGTTGGCTTCATGGAGGTCGTGGGCCTTGACGGGCCCTGTGGGGAGTGGAGGGTGAGGGCAGGGGCCAGGGACTGGGGGCTGTGGGGTGAGGGCAGGGGTTGGAATGGACAAGAGGGGGTCGGTGGGGGGGGGAGGACAGGGTGGAGGACGGGGCCTGGGGGCTCTGGCACAGGGGCTCGGGGGGCTGGACAGAGGGGAGCCAAGTGCACAGCAGTGAGAAGTGCACACACCTCAGGGCCAGGCGGTGGGTGGGCTTGCCCGTGGGCAGAGCAGGGCTGAGGCTACGGGAGAGGGGAGAGGGGAGAGGGGCCCACAGGATCCCTGTCAGTGTGGAGCTCAGCTGGGTGCAGTGGGGAGGGGGCTTGGGCTTTCTCAGGGCGATGAGTCAGGTGCCAGCTGAGAGTAGGAGGGAGGGGGACAGGGGAGGACCTGGTGGGCTCGTCAGGTGCGGGCTGCCAGGGTCTGCTTGGCAGGAGAGTGTGTGTGTGTGAGTGTGGGTCTCTGGGAGTGTCTGTGTGTGGGTCTCTGGGAGTGTGTCTCTGTGTGTGTCTCTGTGTATATGAGAGTTTCTGTGTGTGTGTGTCTCTGTGGGTGTGTCTCTGTGTGTGTGTCTGAGTATGTGTGAGTCTGTGTGTGTGTGTGTGTGGCTCTCTGTGTGTGTCTCTGTGTGTCTGTCTCTGAATATGAGTGTGTGTCTCTGTGGGTGTGTCTCTGTGTGTGTCTGTTTCTGAGTGTGTGTCTCAGTGTGTGTGTGTGTGTGTGACTGCAGGATGGGTGGAGGGTTGGCTCTACCAGGTGGGCCCGGGGCCACCTGTCCACCTTCTCCGCTTCCCCCCCAGCCCTGTCCCTGGAGCCCAGCTCCCCTCTTCTGGCCCCTCACCTTTGTGAACCCTCAGGGTCCTTACCTGGCGGGGCCTGGCACCTGCTCGCGGGCCCCAGTTCCCCCAACACAGGAGGGTGAGGCATGGCTGGGCCATTGGTGTGGGAGGGCAGGGGCGGGTCAGCCAGGGCACCAGCCAGGTCGAGGAGAAGCAGGGCCACGAGGTCCTGGGAGAAGAGGGGGTCCCAGAAAGCAGGGAGGTGGCTGGCGAGCAGGACTGGGGGTCACAGTGCCTTGGGGTGGGTGCACTGTGCTGGAAGCCGGGTCCAGGGCACAGCTGCGGTGTGGGGCACTGGGCACAAGGCCACCACACATGGGCAGCCAGGGGCTGGGGGAGGGGCAGGGCAGCACGGGGCAGGTGGCTGTTCTTGGGGCACAGGGGTGCTGCCGCCCACCCTTGGGCCCCTTACCTGGGCTCCCTGGGGAATGGGCTCCAGGTCAGGCTGAGGGCTGAGGAAGTGGGGAAGGGAGGTGGTGGCTGGGGCCCAGGGGCACCAGGCAGGGGTGGGCACAGCAGCTGGGAGGGGAGCAGGGAGGCCGTGTTCCAGGCTGGAACTCCAGTGATGGGGACAAAGAGCCTGGAATTTGCAGGTCTCAGATTCCACCAGGAAGCCGGGGCTCCTGTGCTCTCTGGGGGAGTGGACCTCCCTCGTGGCCACAGTGGGCCAGAGCCCCGGGCCACCCTGCTTTCCAGAGCCTCCGTCCTGGCTCCCTCCCAGGCCCCCTTTCCTTGGGAAGAAATTGAGCGCCTTTCACCACATAATCGGGGCAGATTGTGAAGCTGCGGTACCTGTGATCTCAGAGACAAACGGTCTTCATCTGCAGACACCACTACATAAGCGTCAAGGCCCTGCAAAACCTCGATCTGCACATTTTTTTTAAAGATCAATGAATAGTAGAAGGAACCCATGAATTATCACCACCGGTCCCGGGCAGATGTCCTCACCGTGCCATCCCGTTCAAATGCCCCAAGGCAGCTACAAGCCCAGCACCCTTACCCCATGGGTGATTTTGCTTTTCACTTGTAGCTCCATACACAATATGCAGAATTGTTTTCCATTTTAAGATTTTAAGAGTAACGGATTCACCCTGTGCAATCCTTTCTAAAGTTTCCTTTCACATTTCCTCCATGACAGGCAACACGGAGAAATTTTCCATGCATTTGTTGAGTGGCTGTTGGGGGTCCCACTTCCATGAACCCGTTTGTGTCCAGGCTTTGC
Source organism: Bradypus variegatus (assembly GCA_004027775.1). Lineage (NCBI taxonomy): Eukaryota > Metazoa > Chordata > Mammalia > Pilosa > Bradypodidae > Bradypus > Bradypus variegatus. The sequence goes on along the minus strand of PVKY010003240.1, from coordinate 6,024 downwards.
CCTTGTCTTCTGCCCTCTCTTGCTGACAGCGGGGTTGTCTGTTGCCCGAGGCCTGCACGGTGCCTTGACTGGTCTCTTGAGCAGTTACTAGTTATCCATCTGCTCCTCTCCGGCTTGTGTTGCGCCTCCCTGGGGTCACACATGCCCCCTATGTTTTCTGTATTTTAAAAGTGTCACTTTCCAGATTTCATCTAAAATAATTTTGTTGCAGGTGGTGTGAAGTAGGGAGCCTGCTTTATCTTTCCCAGCTGCTATCCAACGGTCCGATATCACTTATGGCATGGTCTCCCCCACCCGCCCAGGGCGGAGATCTGCTCTCGTTCCCACGGGCTTGCCTTGTCCTGAAGGCCCTCCAGGTGAGCCGGGCCTGCACCTGGCCTTGGCTGCCTGGGGCTGCATTTAGGCTGCCAAGCTGCCCAGGAGGGGGCTGCAGGGCTCTCCTGTCTTTATGGGAGTCAGGGTGCACTCTTAGCTCCCAAGGGAACCTCAGGGGGCCTCGCTGCAGATGAACTGTCCAGATAGCTTCGTATTTGTTCATGTCATCATCACCAGGCAAGGACCAGCTTTTGGGTAAATTGTGTTCCTGTTGGACGCACAAACCTGTGTAGGGCTCAGTCTAGAGACTTTAATTCTTCCTGGGAGATTTTTTTTTTCTATTCAAAGCCCTGGGCAGGACAAGTTTTCTTGGCCTGTCTGTGTGCCAGGAGGCAGAATGTTTTTGATCCTTTGAGGGTCCTCAGGTCACACAGAACGTTTCATTCCAGCTTCCGACCTTACCTGGAGGCCTTCCTGCCTGCTTTTGCCCATCTGTGCCATCCAAGCCCCTACCCTTAGTGGGTATTTCTGCCCCTAACACCCCACCCCCTTCTGCTGTGGCCTCTTAGGCTCTCAAGTCCCTGTTTATTTTTAGCACATGGGATTTTGTCCTTCTCTGATCTCAGATACAGTCTTCATTTGAAGATGCCATACTTGTGAATTTGCCTGTCTTATTTGGAGCCCCCAAATCATTGCTTGTAGTGCTTTCACAGTCATTTGTGGATATACATGGAATGGTAAAAAATTTGCATCATGCATGTTCCCAGCTGAGGTCAAACAAGGTGACGCTACTCCAACTCATTTTAGCTCTCACATGGCAAACTACCTGTCCTCTTGGTGGTATATTTATTGCCACATTTGCTGCATTTTTGTTTTTTTTTTGGTGACTTCCTTGCTTAAAATGGCCCCTGAATGTAGTGGTGAAGTGCTTACCAGTGTAGTAACAGAAGGCTGCTGGACCTCACAGATAAAACGTGTGCTGTGTAAGCTTCGTACAGGCCTGAGTTAGGGTGCTGCTGGGCATGAGTTCAATGTTAATGAATCCACAGTTAATGTTACATCAGAAGGTCACGTTTGATCAGTTGACGGAAACATGGTGGCCAGAGGCTCTCAGGAGCCTAGCTTTGTGTCTCCCCTGGGAGCAGTGGCTCAGCATTCGCTAATTCAGTGTTTGTGGTCACTTTATAGGACATCACTCACTAGCGTGAATGACAAGAACCGACTGTACACATGGACTTCTAAAAACAGTTGTTTGACTTCTGACCAGCGTGCCGACAATTGTGCAGGGGAGAGGCTTCATTTTAGCACAGTCCACCATGCTGCTGTAATCTTTTCAAATTAAGCATTTTCTGAGTCTTTCTCCTGTTTTTTTTGTAACTCCCATGTCAGAACATTTGCTGATTCTGCAAATTGATGCTCTTTATGTGAACTGTGGCTCATTTTGAGATTCCTGAGAAGCTTTTGTTGGCGCATCTGTGCTTTCCTGGCCTGGGTACAGGAATGGGTTTAGGCTAGAAATTGGAAAGTTTCCTTCATACTTTCAGGTCAGATGAAGGAAAAAGGCAAACATTTAGATTTACATTAGTTTCACTTTTTGGGGTGAGAGACTTGTCTGTTGGTGGGGGGCCTCCCCGTTTGGGAAGGGGTCTCTGCCATGCAGGGGGTCCCTGCTGGGGTAGTTGCTCCCCCAGGCCCCCACCCTGGCTCCTCCACCGTAGCTCCTGGTGTCCAGTGGTGCCTGAGGTGTTACTTCCTGGGCCCACCCTCTCATGAGCCGGTGGCCTTGCTGCTGGGCCCCCCCAGGGCCTGGACCTTGGGTCCCCACGTGGGCTTCTCGTTCAGGTTCCCTGGACCCTGCCCATCTCTGACAGCACCTGCCATGTGACCGCCCCCATCTTCAGTTTCCAGCAGGACAAACTCCCCTGGTTATAACTTTCCCACTATTTCAGTAGGAATTTAACATTGGAGGCTGCGGATTTAACGTGTGGGATCAGTTTTCCATCCAGAACTTGGGGTGGTACGTTAGTTACTAACCTTGTTTCTAGACAAAGGGGGCACTGCCCCAGGTCCAGGAGTGCCTGGCCTCACCCAGAGTGGAGCAGGATGCATGGACATGACTGCGAGTGTGCGTGCCACCCTCTGTCAGGGCAACCAGTGTGCTGCAGATGCCCGCAGCCGGCCCGCCGAGCCCCCCATGGCCGTGTGCAATGGCTGGGGCTGCCCACAGCTGTGCCCGGCGAGGGGGCTCGTGTGGCCTGGCCGGGAACTCCAGGGGCAGGTTTGGTGGGAACTGGCTTCTCTCTGCCCCTCAGCATGGCTCTCAGGGCATGCCCAAGCTCCCTGGATTTCATGGGAATGGCAGGAGCTGGCACTGCAGGCCTCTGGGGTGGCACTGGTGGGCAGGCTGGTGGGCCGGGTCCACCTAGGGCGAGCTGAGGCCAGAGGGCAGGGCCTGAGCCCACCCTGAGCACCTCCTTGTTGCCCCACACCTGTCGGCTCACCTGGGCGGTCTCCTGCCTCACCTGTTTTCCTTTACTCAACAGGGAAAGTGCTCATGAAGAACTTACAGAAATCCTTCTGGAAGTCCCCGAAGAAGGCGACCAGGGTGGCGCCCCACAGGCCAGGCCGCCTAAGGGTGCCTGTCTGGGCTCAGAGCCAGTACTCCACCTACAGCGATGCCTGAGCCAGCCAGGGGGTCTTCACCCACCTCCTCTCCAGGGGAGGAGCTGACCGTCCGCTCCACGAGGGCTGGGGTCTCTGCTTGGGCTCAGCCCCTTGGGGGAGCCATGGTCTGTGAGCTGCCTGCTCACCCCGTGCCTGGGGACAAGTGCAAGAGCCTTGCACTCATGTGGGGCCCCGTGGGAGGGAGTGCCTGGGGCAGGGGGGCCCTCAGCACCTCAGGGCCGGGATAATTGGATGCTGCTGACATGTGGCCAGGCAGAGCTGTGTGGGCTGTGAATCCCAATAAAGGGGCCTGTCAGCTGTCCACACCCAGGAGACAGATGCTTCCCATGGGCCTCCGCGTCGGAATGTGGTCCAGGGCTGGCAGCCACGCTGCCCCGGATCCAGGGTCCCTGAGAGAGGTGTCACATGGCTTTGAGGTTACTGAGACCAGGCCCAGCTTCAGGACACTACTGGGTGTCTCCGACTGCCTGGCAGGACCCCGAGACTTCTTGGGGCTGGAGACGCAGCAGGACATGACGTGTACCCAGAGAGGAGGAGGTGGGTGGGCCTGAGCCTGGGGGCCGCCAGGGAGGTTGGGCCCGGTGTGGGCGGCTGGTGGCGGTGCCCCTGCCCTGGCCTCCGTCATCTGCACCAACCTGGGCATCTCAGCCCAGGGCAGACCCGAGTCACTGGGGGGACAGGTCGGGGCAGGGCGCAGAGATGTACACAGGCTGACACACCTGGCACAGTGGCACCTCCCCCCCACACCTGACCATCTTGGGGTCACATGGCCAGGACCCTCCATGACCCAGCCCCTCTCCATTCCCCAAGTCACCCTAGAGCCACCCCCCCCCGTGTACACAGCTAAGCCCCTGTCACGCACACAGGCTCGCACACGCACGCACAGCAAGGTGGGGGCACGTCTAGCACAGGAGCCCCTGGCTGTCATCTCCAGCCTTTATTCACTCAAGGACTCTAAGAACAGGTCCCCGTGCAGTGCAGGAAGGGGCAGCCTGGTGGCAGGAGGGGACACGGGGTGGGGGCAGAGCACCGTGCACGGCCCAGTGCTGCCCTTCCCTTGGGGTCCTGGCTGTCCCCAGTCCCTGCATCAGTCACTGTGGGAACTGAGTCTGTCTCGGGGAGCCTGGGCAGGGGTCCTGGCCCATCAAGGACCAGTTCCAGAGGAGGCTCTGGGCCCCAGGCTGAGGTCCTGCCATGCTGGCAGGAGGCGCCCCAACGCAGCGTGGAGTAAACAAGCGCTAAATGGCATTCTGGGGGCCCCTGGGCCGGTTGGGACTGCAGTTCCCCCGCATCCCCAAGGGGCCCCTTCCTGTCTCAACAGTGTGCAGGTCCCCTTCCAGGGCCTGTCAGCGAGGGTCCAGGAGGGAGGGGGGAGAGGGGCCTGGACAGCCTGGGATCTGCCCAGATTCTGGGGCCAGGGAAGGCCACCAGGGTAAAAAGTCAGCCCAGGGGTGCAGGAAGACCAGAAGCATTTGTAAATATGTGGCCGTGAGTGAAAACCCTTGACTGTCAAAGTTCTGCCCCACCCCACCCACCCCCTGCTACTGGCAGGGTTGGGGGGACCCAGGTTCCCCCTGGCCTGCAGTGCCAGGCCCAGCTGGCCCTGAGCTTGTTTCCCCCAGGCACCCAGTGTCCACCTGGCTAGGACACAGCCACGGGTCACCTGGAGCCTGGGCCAGCGTCCCCCCGTGCTGGGGTCTGGCCCTGGGTGTGGGTGGGGACAGGGGAGGGCAGGATGGTGGCCGGGCTGTCCCTCAGTATCTGGGGGTCCTTATCCAGGCAGTGGGCCCATGTGCCATGGGGATGCTCCACGGAGGCAGAGGGCCCAGGGCCAGCTTTCCTGGGGCGTCCGTGAAGGGTAGCCCCTCCAGGCAGACCACAAGCAGCAGAAAGCAGGGCGCAGAGGGGACGTGGCTGGGTCTGGCACCGCCCTGCCCAGCCAAAGTAGCTCACGCCACATCTTCCGCGGCAGGCAGGATGCCTTTTCTGGGCCAAGCTTCCACCTTGAGGCCGTGGGGGTCCACGCAGCAGCTTGGGGCGGGGGCCCTCACAAGTTCTAAGGTGTCATGCTCCATCTTGAAGCCCCAAGAGCCTGGGGGGTGGGAGCCCCAGCGTCCTCCCCGGCGCCCGGGAGGCTGCGGGGTGGCTGGGGAGGGGCGGTCTGTACATGCGGTTCCCACAGAGGGGGCGGGAGAGGAAGGCACAGGCCCGCTCTCCAGCGGAAACCGTCATGCCGCCCCCTCCGTGGGCCTCACACACAGGGGGACACAGGGAGGTGGCCACCGTGCCCCTGAGGTCTCTGAACTTCATGGCTTTTGGGGACATCTGCTCCCTGCTCCCTGGGGGCTCGCACAAATCTAAAGGCCAGGGCAGTCGGCACGTGCACCCCAGCCCTGGGGCAGATACTGCCCCTCCCCGTCCGCCTGGTCCCCTTGTGGCTGAGGAAATTAAATATCATCCATTTTGGGTTTTGGCAAAGTCTGCCCCTGGCCGCAGTCCCGGAGGCTGAGGAGCAGTTACCGTTCCCAGGGCCAGGCCGCCGTGAGGGCCAGGGTGAGGAGAGGGAGCAGGAGGGCCGTCCAGGGCTGGGGGCGGCCGGCCCCCGAGTTCTGCCCTTCCTGCTCCGACAGCCCCGGGAGGGCGTGGGTCAAGGTGGTCTGCGCGCTGGAACTCTTCTTGCTGACCCTGCGTCGGCAGGCCTCGTCGGGGCAGCCGTCCCCGCTGCCCGAGCCGCTGCCGTCGTCACCTACAGAGGGCAGGGGTCAGCCAGGCGCGGAGCGCAGCCCCTCCGAATGGGCCCCACCCTGACCGTGAGGACAGGAGGCGGCTCTGGGGCGGCCTCCCTGTCGACCCCAATTTGAGCCAAGGTCGCAAGGGCGTCCTGGCCAGGTCTCAGCTGTGCCGCGGAGACTGGGAGGTCTGGGGTCCATGGCTGGGGGAGAGGGCCCAGGGGGCATCAGTGCCCTTGGAGCCAAGTGGGGGTCCTGGGGACAGTACCAGCACTGATCACGCTCGCGGGGGCTC
>PVKY010003239.1:0-22346 GCA_004027775.1 Bradypus variegatus | reverse complement strand
GCAAAGTCACACTGTGCCCAGAGTCAAACTTTCCCAGAACTCAGCCAGCCAGTCTCCACTTTCTTCCCAGGGCTTCCCCTCAGGGTGGTAGGGTAGCAAGCTGGCTGCAAGTCATCACAAGCCGAGAGGAGGAGGGGAGAGGATGGGCCTGCAGGTGCCTGCAGCATCTGCTCCCTGCCCACATTTGAACTGGGCCAGTGGAAGCCTCAGGTGAAACAGACGAGTAGACTCAAGAATGATGAAATGGCTGAGTGTGAAGGAAAAACAGAGCTGTCCAGTGGCCAGCACCCTTCTCCAAAAGAGAATATCGACCAGCTAGCTGGCCCAAGAGCCCTTTGCAGAAAGATCTGGAAGAAGCCAGGGCAGGGCAGAGGAGTCAGGAAGGGATTTCAGGGGTGACTGGGGTCAGGTGAGACTGCCTATCTTACATTATAAGCAGCTCCTTGGAAACTGAGGCTGGAATGCAAAGCTTCTAGAAGTTTCTGCCCTGCAAGGCCCTCAACTGCCACATCCCCAGGCCCTCCTCTATCTCCACTTAGCCATGCCAGCTGAAACCAGCCTCACACGAGCCTGAGAGAAAGAATCCCAGGGGCTGCAGGCTTAACATCCTGTCTTGACGTGGAAATGTTCTAGCTTTGGGGTCCTGGTTTGGGCAGGGCAAACCCCATGAGGGTCTCAGCCCCTGTGAGACTCCAACGCACCTGTGCATGTATGCAAATGCACTACTCATACAAAGGTACACTTCTGTGCACCAACACACACCAACAGATGGGGACAATAATTATAGACTGTGAAGGGGCTCCGGCCAATGGCTTGGGATGAATCCAGCAGGGAAAGCTTCTGTCCCTTCACTTCTAGCCCACCTGGCATCCCACAACTGGAGAGGAGCCCTGCTGGTTATACAGAGGTCCTGGAATCCTCTGTGCAAATGCCAAGTCCACAGAAAGGGGAAGCCCGGTGGTGTCCAAGCTCAGAGTGGGATGTGCTGGGCAGGGGAGGAGGGCCTCAGGAAAAGGGAGGGGGAGTGAGTGGGAGGGAGCATGCAAAGGCATGGGGTGGCCCAGGCACTTGCAGGAGGAAGAGGCAATGGGATCAAGGAGGGAACTGCAGGAAGGAGCAGAGTCCCCCAGACCTACCTCGACCCCTTCCCAGTGTGTTGAGGGTCAGATTCCACAAGGAACCTGAATTTTGGCCACACCCTGAAACAGCCAAGCAGTGAAAACCCACAGAGCTTGTCCCTTATGCTGGCTCAGCCCAGGGCTGTCACTGCCTGAGGCTTTCACCAGAGTCCCAAGAAAACTTTGGTCAATGCCTGGGGTAGTCAGATATAAAAATACACAAACACATGCAATGGCATGGCTGACAATGGGGTGCCAGAGAGAACGAGATGTCAGGCAAGAGCTGGTGCCCTCCCAGCAGGCTGCCTGAACATTTCCAGGGCTGTGGGCAAGAGTTCCACAGAGGTCTACACCCCACATGTCTGGATATTTGAAGATGACAAGCCATTGACAGGCAAATCAAATATCTTCTATCTTCCTACCTTGACAAACAGAATCTTGCAATGTTCTGTTATGATGTTCACATCTGGAATCCTCAGCTCTTAGAGGACATTCTGAGACAGCTAGAATGTGGGGCACAGTGGGAGACCCCTGTCCTGCCCACCCCCTTTCCCACCTCCATGCAATGATGCCAATGATTCTTTGCACATACATGCAGACTTTTTGGCCCAGTGATATAAGTTCCGTCCACAGCCCCTGCAGACAAGTGGCCCCAGGTCTTGCATTAAGGAAGAGGGACTAGGCAAGAGGCCCACGCAGACCAGGAGGGTGGCTTGGGGCTGTTTAGGCAGGGATTCCAGAATCTGGGAACCTGGGGTGGGGGTTGTATTCTGGGCCCCAGGGGAGACACTGGATCCAGAGGTGGGCTCCCTAAATCTCAGGGCCCAGGGCAAGCTCCCTTTGGATCCAAGGGTGATACTGCCCCAGCCCTGCCATTTATGGCAGACGTCACTTCTCTGAACCTTAGTTCCACCTTTGGGAAACGGGGATGATCATGCAGACCATCATTTGCAGATGCCGTGCAAATGGGAATGAAGTCCTGTCATCGCACACAGGAGTGGAGAGATGACGTAAAGCGCCTTTGTAAACTGGAAACAGCAATAAAGAATCCCCTGAGGGACTGAGAGGCATGGGGGGCCTTCACAGACCACAGCTGCAAATGCCTGCTGGAGGCCCTTGCTCTCCTCCCGCCCCCGTCCCAAGTGAGGCTGGCTGTTCTCCCTTGTGTCCACATGAGATGCTGTCCACGGGCAAAGGATTCCCTCAGGCCACAGCCAGCCCCGTTATCTAAAAGGATTCCCCACCACACCTTCAGGAGAGAAGACTTCTCACTGCAGCTGCCGGGAGTGCAGACAGCAAGCGGCCCTCAGGCTGTCAGCCTGTCGGGAACCGTCGCAGCAGAAGAGAGCTGCCTCGCCCGTGGCCACGTCTCCTTTCCTGGGCAGCCACCATTCAATGGCCCAATTCACAGAGGGGCCTAAAGTCCCTGCCCCCTCATCTCCACTCGGGCAAGTCTGCAGGGCCGTGCCAGTGTCAGAGCTCCCCATGGGACCGCGAGGCTCTGCTGGGACCGCCTGGCAGCCCACCGTCTCCTTCCGCCCGGTCCTGCTGTCTTGCCTTCCCTAAACCCCATGCAGCCTCCCCCTACTGTCTTGCTTCTTGTCCTTCAGGGCCTGGAAGAACAAAACATGTCAGTCTTTTCAAAAGCAATTCTACGTGTATTTGGATTCCCCTCCCCCCAACCCCCAGAGTTTTCAGACAGTTGAATAGGTTCTTCCTGTGGCCATTTCTATAGAAGAACTCTCCAATTCCTTTAATAAACCAAGTCCAGAGGATTCAAGTTGGGCAACATAGAGAGACTTCCTGGGGAAGGACGGCTGAGCCCGCCACGGGGGACCAACTTGTGTCTCCTCCACCCTAAGACCGACCTTCTCCTTGGGGTCCCTGCTGACCTCTGTGGTCCCCTGACCACTGGCCCCAGGTCCCTGTAACCTCAGTCCAAGGAGGGCCTCGTGTCTCTTCACTCTTCCCAGCATTTCACCGAGAGCCGCCAGGAGCGTCTACAGAAGCCTTTGCAGAAGAAGGTCCTGGTGTTACATGAGGGAATTCTACATGGAATGATGAGAACTGGCTTTTCTGGCCTGTTAAGGGGTCGCTCGAGCTGACCCCAGGGCCTTTGCTCTGATGGAAACAGCCTGATGAGCAAACACACACTCTCCTGATAGAGCAAACTGGGTCCTCTGGGTCCCTAATTCTGGGAAATTCCTCATGGTGCCATTCTGCCACTGCGCTCAGCTGCGCAGGAGCTGAACTTGCCCCGGTGAAACTGGGGCTTCCCTTAAATTTCTGGTTCCATGTGTCCTCACCATCCTGGTCTCTTTGAGAGAAATAAATTAGAGGGTATTTGGAATAATGCAGGATACTCGGAACTACCCTGTGGTAGGAAAGATGACCCACGCACCACAAGTGGGCCCGCACCTCCCCCATGTGGGACGTGCCACCTCTGATAACATATAAATTGACATTGATTTTTAGGATATCTACAATAGACTCTGAACTCCCTAAAGGCAGGGATTGCTTTTTGCTCATCTTTACAGTCCTGGCATATGAGAAGCATTTAGCAAATGGTTTATGGTTAAAGAAATGGTGACTCATATTGGGGGGCGCAGCTGATGAAAGCCCCTTGTGCTGTGGCCTAACCCTCACTTGGGCAGTTGGGTTTGGGACCCCAGGGTAGGAAGTAACATTTACCCTGATTAAATCCCATCTTCTTGGGAACAGCCCCTCTAGGTCTTTTTGGCTCAGTGCAATGGGCCAAATCAGGCTGGTAACCCCCGATGGACGGTCTCAGCTCCAGCCCCCCATGGGGGCCTCATTCCAGCTCAGTGACATGCCAAACTGTCAGCAGGACGCCCAGGCCAGCTGGCTGCTTCATGTGTGTCAAGAGCTGGATGATAGGTGCCAGGCTTGGCAAGTTCCAGGGACAGCCAGGCCGGACATGAGGGCACTGAGGTGGGGACTCCTGCCCTCTATACCAGCCACCCCCTCACACGTGGCCTCGAGAACCACAGCTATTTTGGCCTGAGACCCTGAGCTCACCTGGAGAAGGACTGAGGGTGGGGGTGGAGGGCTGTTTGGGAGCTAGAGCCCCAGTATCTCACAGGGACCCTCGGAGGACCCCATGCAGGAATGCTAATCCCTATTTTCCAAGATGAGAACAGACTATCAGAATATGGAGCGAAGTGCAGCTCTTGATTCTTGAAACAGCTTTCTCTAACATGCTAAAGCCCAAGTGTGAAGCTTCTGGCCTAATTTCCCTTTATCAATTTCCTCTTAGAATCAGTTCTCCCCTTTCTGAAGCCAAGACCCTTCCCCAGGCCAGGTCTACCATGCAGCCAATATCATCGTAGCCAATATCATTGAACAGTGACGATAATAGTAACGATTACATTTGCTGATCCCCTTCTCTGTGACAGACACCGTTTTGAGGGTTTCACGTATGTTGTCTCTGATGTCACACCGTCTGATGTCTGATGTCACATCAGACACACATCACATATGATGTCACACCATCCTGCTCAGAAGGTGCACAAGGAAACTGAGGCTCAGAGAGGCTGAAAGATGTATCCAAGGCCACATTGCTAGGCAACTGTCAGACATGGATTCAAACCTGGGTGTGTCTGAACCTAAGGGCTATAGTCTCTCCACAATGCACAGCTCGGGGCTGCCAGCAGGACAAGTCTCAGACAGAAGCAGCCATTTGCAAAGAATAATTCACACCAGCCTCTTCCTTGGCATGGAGGCTGATGTGGGGACCCAGTCGATATGCTCGCTTGCACAAGCCGGCCCTGTGACCACACATGCAGAGGAAAAATCTAGAACCAGGACACAGCCTCACTTCCTGGGACTGGACCCCTCACTGAGGCAAGTTGTTTGAAGTTTGAGAAAGTCCTTAAGAAAGAACTGGAAGAGGGTGGTTTTCCCTGCAGCCTGCCCATCTGAGCAGCTGGCATCCAGGCAGGCTGATCTACCCCAGCAACTCACTCTGAAAATATTAGCTGGGGCCTAAATAATTGGCACCTTTATCATTTCAAAACTTCCTCCAGTCTGGGCCAGCACGAACAGCCGGATTTGGAGAGGTTGCTGTACAAATGCTGGCACCAGGAGAGCACCCAGAGGAGGTGAGTTAGAGAACAGGGCCCTGGAGAGGCGGGAACCTGGGAATCAGCCAAGCTCACAACTAGCTGTGGCCGCAAACTTGAATCACAGAGGCAGCGCCAGGCTCAAGGTCACCCAGCAAATGACGGGGCTGGGATTCAAACTAAGGTCTTTTGGACACTTCCACAAATGTAGAATCCCACCCCACCCGACCCCCTGCCTGCCCAACTGTTCATCGCTGGACTCACTTCAGTATCCCTGGAGGAGAGCTGATGGACAGGAAGCAGCCAGGAGGCCCCATCTGAGATAAAGCCCAGAGGGGGACGGCTGAGCATCCCAGGGTGGGGGGCGGTTAGAAAAGGAGCTACCTCACACTCTGGGAGGGGCTGCACTGCTCTCCTGTGCCAGCCATGGATATCCTAGCCAGAAACGGCAACTCGCTAGTATAACATTCCCACCCCACCCCTGGCCTGCCATTCAAGGCCTCCACACCCCGGCCCTAACCTGTCCCCCCACCCGTATCTCTCCCACTTGCCCTCCAGCCAGCCTGCGTGCCTCTTTTGAGATGCTACAATGTGCACACCTGCCCAGGTGCATGATGGGACTCCATCCTCCCTTCCCCAGGCTTACCCATGCCCTCCGCATCCCCAGGAGCTGAGCTACAACTATGACCTACCAGCGAGCATGTACGTCCCCTCTGCCACCCAGTTCACTCGTCCTACTGACAACGTTAACAAAGAGCAGCAGCTTCGGTTACTCCGGCTGTGCTTCATACTGGCCTCTCCATGTGCATCCTCAAATCTAGACGTCACAACAACCCTCTGAGTTGGACATCATCATTTCCATCTGACAAGTGAGGAAACTGAGGCTCAGAGTCACAGAGCTCGAAATCAGAACCCAGGACCATCTAACCCCACAGCTGAGGCTCCTAACCTCTAGCCTGCCAGCCCCCCCCACTGGAGCATGCTGCCTCAGTTTGTTCAGTTAGCGCTAGGTGTTTATGAGGTTGTTCCTGGATATGGCCTTAGGTCTTTGAGGGACTGGACCATTTCATCCATTTACTCATTCAACGGAAATTTATCGAGCATTTCCACATCCCTAGGATTCTGGCCTTGTCCTGGACATCGGAAATACAAGGATGAAAAAGCCAGTCTCTGCCCTCACGGTGTCCTGGTCTTTTGGCCTTTTGGAGCCAGTTCCGCAAATAGACAAATGACCGAACAACCCAGGTTGGCCTGTGTGCAGGGCTAGCAAGCCCCAGAGAGGAGTTTCTGGCCAACTTCACCTCAAAATTGGAACTGGTGAGCAATTTTCTGTGTCTTGTGTTGTTGTGTCCCAGGCACCTGGCACATCACCTGCACACAGCAGGCCACGGTGCCAGATGATGCGTCGAATTGGCCATTGGGGTGCCCTGAATTTCAACAAACACTTTACAACAATGGACTTGACCTGCAGCAGCATGAGCCACCTGGCGGTGGTGAAAGCTTCTGGCAGGTAGAGTGGAGGTTCACACCCTGAGGTGACCCCTCTGAGCCTAGCGCTGCACCAAGCAGAGAGGAGCCAGACAGATGTCACCGATTAATGATAGGGCGGTCGGCTGTCTAGGGACAAGCAGTCTCCGGCATCACTGAAGTCACGCTGGGTGGCACGTCCCAGGGTCTCTCAGTCTGCCTGCCATTCACCATCTCCCTCACTGCTAAACGTGTAGCATCTGCCTTTCCTCCCTCCACAGGTTCAAAGGACCAAGACACTTAAACCTATCCAGAAACTCTTGAGTACCCACAGTAGCCAAACAGGGACAGGTTTCAACCTCTGAATGATCTGTTTCCCTTTGCTCATTTTCCTCTCTCTGCCCCTGCCCATCCTTGAGCCAGACAAGCATTGACACTGCAGAGTATTGAGTGTCCCTAGGGGCCACACCCCAGAGGCTCCTGAAGTTCAGGATCGCCATCCCAGCTACCTTAACTTGAAGTATGTGATAGTGACAGATCTGTCTTAAGAGGTGCCAAAGGAGATCGCAGACATAAACCCTCATCTGTCAGCTCTCTTAGGTCCCCCAAAGGATTAGCTTTCTCTAAGTGAGAAAGTTCAGAGCCACCTACCCCCACTGCAAATGCCAGGCACTGCCCATCCCAAAGCCAGTGTCCAGAGCACATATCCAAATAAACAGCTATGGGTTCTGGACCCTCTGGGGCAAGGCTGTGAGCTTTGCTTTACCCAGCTCCAAACCCTCACTCAACCTCCCTCACTCTTCCCTGGAGGCCTGAGCTACACCCACTGCTAGGCAGGATGGCTCAATAGATGGAGAGATGTTTCCAAACTTGGGCCCCCCTCTCCAACCTCTTCCTCCAGAAGGGCATTTTCCCAGACTCTTTCCAGAGTACTTCTGAGCTCATCCCAGCAAAAGTGGCAGGATGGGGCTGAATGGGCACCCCCAGGAACAAAGTCCCTCAGGAAGTGGCTAAGGCCTTAGGACCCTGCACTCTGACCCCTGGGCTGCTTCCCCAAGAACTCTACCTTATCATCCCCCTGACTGGGCTGTAGGTGACCTCTAGGCTCTCATCCCAGGACAGGTGGTTAATCCAGGGCCATGGCCATCCCACTGGAGTCTCCTCCAGGCCCTTCTCCCACTCCACACTGGAAAGTGGCTAGGAACCGAGGAGGTGAAGGCATCATCCAGTTACCGTAGCCTCCTCCAAGAAGGACCAGGTCAGCTCTTGGGTCCTATGACCCATTCCCACCTAAGCTGTGGCCTCTGGCGCCTGGAGCAAAACAAGCACCAACCTGATAGGGGCGTTCTTTCTGATACCAGCATCTCTCTCTGTGTGTGTTTCTGTTCCAGGGTCTCTGTTCCCAAAAAGCAGGACCTCCTCAGCTGCCTTGGGGGAACCCAAATCCTCTATCCTCTCTTGGCCCTGGAGGGTCCCTGTCCCAAAGCTCAGAGTGCTGGATTCAGGGTCACCGTGGATCTGGTTGTCACATCCCACATACCTTGTCACCCCTTCAAGAACGCTCCAAATCTCCACCTCCCTTCCTGCACCCCATCAAAATTTCAGTGTTCCCCGCAGGACCTGGCACCCCAGATTCTGTCCTTTCATCCATGCACTATTATTGTCTAAGAACAAGGCCCAATGTCCACTTTTGCACAGGGAACTCCACTAGTTCTTCTTCCGTGAGCCCTGTCTACTCCTTTCTTGCGCCCCAGACTTGCCCACGCGCCTCCTCTTTCCCCTCCGGTATGTGCCCCAGAGCCTCTCCTGGCCACCTCTGCGGACAGGGAGCTTCCAGAGTCCGACCCCCTAGCCCGTCCGCACCGCGCGCTCACCGCCGCCGTTCTTGTAGCAGAGGTAGGGGAAGCGCCACACATTGGCCAGGTCCACTGCGAAGCCGACCACCGACAGCAGGAAGTCGATCTTCTTGCCCCACGTCTCCCGGGGCTGCGCGTCGCCGCCGCGGGGCGCCAGGACGCACTGGACGCCGTTGCGCTCTTTCACCACAACCAGCTCCGCGGCTTTGCGCGCCGGCCGCGGCTGCCCAGGTCCCGGACCCGCTCCACCGTTCTCCGGCTGCACCTGCGGGTTCATCCGCGCCAGCAGCATAGGTGCAGCTGGCGAGAGGAACTTGAGCGGGACTGGGGGCGCGCCTATACTCTGCTTGGATAAAAGAGAAAGAGGTGGTCACTGGGCCGTTCCACCCCGCCTGTGCCTATGGAGAACTACCGGCATCAGTAGGGTCAGCGCGCTGAGCAGACGCCGAGTTCCCAGAAAAGAGCACTTGTCTGTTGGAAAATTTTGGAAACAGGGATGTGGCGCGCCGGATGGAAAGGAACTCAGAGTTGCACATCGTCCTTGCCTGCCCTCTGGGTACGGCAGAAGACCCTGCAGCAATCTCCCTCACTCGCCCGCTCTCTCCTGCCCCCAAACTGCGGGGTTTAGACACCCCGAGACTGAGGTTTCCCGGGGCTGTGACCAGGACCTGGTTCCACTCGCTGGGTCCCCCAGATCGGGGCTGCGCCGCCTTCAACAGCCCAAGGAGCCTCCCCTGACACTTAAGACACTTACAACTCTACACCTAAAGCTTCGCTGGCACTCTAGCCCTGAGCGTCTCGGCCTTGGCCGCCTGTACACGCCTAGCCGGGTCCCGCGCGCAGGGCGCACTCACATGTCCGGCAGTGAAGGGATCCGACTACGTGCGCCCTGCCTGCCCCGGACCGGCCTCGCCTCGGTAGACGCTGGGCCGCGGGCTGGGGCTGGGCTCCGCCGCCTGTCTGTCGGGCGAGGCCCGAGGAGCGCTGGAGGCGAGGGGCGGCTGGTGGGGGCGCGGGCTGCCTGGTTCTGGCCGCGCCTGGCGGGGACCGGGCTGGTAATGTAGCCTGCGCCCCAGGTAACGCGCGGATTGCATTAACCCAGCGCCCGTGCCCGCTCCGTCTGGAGCCTGTTAGAGCTAATAGGGACTGACAGGGCGGCCGGGGATGGGCAAGGGCGGGGGCGCGGCGCGATCAGAGGGGCGGCGGAGGCCCGCTCCTGGCCACTGGCAGGACCCGGGCGCGCGTGATCTTTCCACCATGCGCCGGGGCACCCGACCAGGCTCCCGGGGGTGCCAGGCTCTTAACTCCGACCAGGTGAAGAGAGCAGGAGACTCCCAGAACTCTAAGAGAAGGGCAGAGAAGGACTGGGAGGAGCGATGGCCTGTTGCAGCACCAGCTATGTCATTCGCAGCAGGCTACTTAATCTACCTGGACAGTGTTTCTCATTCTCCATCTGCAAAATGGGAATGTTCTGCCCAGTGCCCAGGACTGCCGACTGATGCATAGAGGGCATTGGGCCAGTTTTGTCTGACTGGCCCTGGTATTAAAAAGTCACAATCCAAGCACTTCATCTCTGTTTGCCATGGGCCCGCCAGCATGGTGTTCGAAGTTGTGACACCTATTCTGTCATACCAGGAATTACAACTCATTCGTTTATTCACTCATTCATTTTCCCCTGTCACTCATTCATTCAGACTGTGCCTGCTATGTACCGGGCACTGTTCTAGGTTCTTGGGATACATTAGTGGGCAAAATACTCAAAGATCCCTGCCCTTGTGGAATTTACATCCTGTCGGGGAGAAAAGAAACATAATAAATAAATGCGTTATATGGTATGTGAGAAGGTGGTACATACAATGGGCAAGGGAGAGCATGGTGAGGGGAGGGATGCTGGGGCAGGGAGGGGGTGCTGTGGGTTGGCAGGGTGGGGTTACAGTCTGAAGAGGTGGTCAGAGAATTTAAGAAGGTGGCATTTAAACCAATAATTGAGTGAGCCATTTGGACCTGGCGTTCATTCATTCACTCATTCACTTCTCTATTGATTAGTTTATTCATTTGCCAAACAGGTGTTGCTCACCTGCTGTATGCTTGAACAGTGCAGGCTACTGGAGCTATGGAGATAGCTCCTGCTTTCGGGAAGCTCCCAGTCCAGTGTGTAAAGTGACCATCACAACCCAGTGTGATCAGGACTGGTTGGTGAATGAGGGAGTTGAATGAAGCTGAGTTAGCAAATGAGGGGTGGGGTGGTGATCCAGGAAGGCTTCATAGAGGTGACAACACAAGAGGGATGGATAGGAGTTGGGATAAGCCACAGTGACCTTTTTCGTTCTAGAAACATTCCAAGTTTAAACTCACCCCAGGATCTTTGTACTTGCTCCCCACCCCTCCCCAGCCTGAGTTGTTCAAGTCTCAGTTCAGAGGTGATGTCCTCACAGACTGCCTTTCTGAACATCCAAATATAAAATGCTGCCCCTCTATTTATTGTATCACTCTATTTTATTTCCTTCATTGCATCAGTTTCCAGTTTTATCTTATTTACTTGTTGGTTAATTAGATGTCCACTCCTTGAGTGACTGTGGGTTTCATAAGGGCAGGGGCCTTGTCTTCCCATACACCCCTGTGTTCCTAGCACCAGCCACATGTTAGGATATTAATCAGTATATTGATTGAATGAATGAAAGATGGTGCATTACATGTTGGAGCATTTCCTCAGAGGGACCAGCATGACAAGTGTCCTCTGTGAAGGATGCAGAGGGAAAGGGAGGGAAACCTGGGGAGTAGTTGTCTGTCCTGGCCTCCTGGGCCTAATGACAGGAGGCAGAAGGACAGACAAGGATTAACCAGAGGTTTCACGAGAAGAACCTGGAACCAGAGGTTCCCACTCATCGAGGGTGTCCATCTCCTTTAACCTCTGGGCCTAGTGAGGATGGTGGGAACAGAACCATCTTTCCATCTCCCAGGTCAGGGAACTGTGGCTCTGAGGGTTCAATGTACCCATCTGAGGTCCCACAGATTGGTGGTGACAGAGTTGAAATGAGAACCCAGGTTTCCTGGCCCCTGGCCTCTGCCCTCTCTACCAACATATAGATAGAGACAGAATCTCTACTAGCCATGTTCCCCTTCTTTCCTTGACCCCACACCCCACCCATCAGGTTATTAAGTCCCAAGAGTCCTTCCTCCTAGACACCCTCCAAGGCCCCACCCTTCCCACAGACACAGCCCCACTGAGGCTGTCAGCTCCTCTCACTGCAGCAACCTCGTGGCTGTTAACCCATGTCCAGTGTTTTCCCAGCTGCATGGCCTTTACCAGCTGCCAGAGCTCTTCCTAAAACTCGGGTCTGATCACCTCACTCCCCTACTGAAGAGTCCTCTGAGAGGCAACAAAACCTCAGCTTAGCTTAATTAACCCTGGGTTTGAGGTGGTTTTCTTGTCTTATTTCTTTGTACTTCTCTGCATCTGCCAACTTTTCTACAATGAGCATTTGACACTTAGGCAATTAGAAAAAGATAACCCACAATTTCTTAAAATCCTCAATCTTCCCAAGATATTATCTAAATTCCTTAAGTAGTACAGACAAGATTCTACCTGTCTCTTTAATCACATCTCCTTATAATTCTACCTTTCTCCTCATTCTGCCTACAAACCCTTCACTACCTCCAAAATGTGTTTTGTTCTTAAGCAACAGGGGAGATACTCAACTACTAGTGGTACCCTGGACATCTTTTATTTTTTCACATCTCCAGATTTTTAAATATACTGTTTCCATCTTCCCCTTGTCTACCTAGTGAACTCCTGTTCATCCTTCAAAACCCCAGATGTCATCTCTACAGTGAAGCCTTCCCTGATAATCACCTCCCACAATCAAGCCAAACTCCTCTTTTATACTGCTTCTCTTCTCTGTATATTTGTCTGGTATAACTATTTGTGTGACTTCCCTACTAGGGGCAAAGACAGTGCCTGATGCATCCTGGTACATAGCTGGCACTCCAGAAACATGGGCAAAACAGAACTAAAAGAAACTTTGTGATTTGGTTGGATATGGCATCTTTTGTTGGGGTTGTCTTACGTTGGATTCTCTCAGAAGCAGAACCTGAAACACAGATTGAAATGCAAGTAGCTTATTTAGCAGCAATACCTGGAAATACTTGCACAGTAGTGGAGACACAAAACAGGAAAGGGAAGAAAACCAGTACAGAGTTTAAGGAGCAGTTCCTCCATTGCTGTGGGCCCCTGGTGCTCAGGCCTATTGGGGACATCTAGGAGACCACAGGGGGCATGCCTCAGAGCTGACCCCCTTGAGGGGCAAGGAAACTGGAATATTCATCCATCAACATTATTCCTGGGTGCTGATTTCCCAGCTTCTCCAGCCTGCTTAGGATGCTCCTGCTGCCAGAGAAACATAGTGGCAGCCAGAAGCTGTTGGGTCAGGGCTGAGTTGTCAGGAACAGTCTGTGAAAAAGGGCCTGGGCGGGGCACTGAGAGCTCCAGGGGTGGGGGGAGGCAGTCCCCCCACATACATGTCCACCATCAGTGGAGTTCACCTCCTGGTTTCCGAGACTTCGGAGGACAGCAGTGAGGACACCAGGCTGGGGCCAGGCTGAGGGGGAAGCATTTCTCCCCAGCTCTAGCCCTGTCTCCCTGCCTACAGGCCGGAGAGCCATGGAGCCATGTGGCTTCGCTCTGGGCCCTGCATCCCGCCCCTCCAGGTGGCCTGAGGGCAAGTGGGCAGGCAGGCGGCTGGTGCATTAGCAGAGCTAACGTGGTCCCTGGGGAGGTGTCACTTCCACTTCCCACCGGGTGATGGCTGCAGACACCGAGACCCTGACACACGAAAGGCCCGGCTGGGATACATCTGGAAACCAAGGGGCTGGGTTCTGGAAGGGTCCTGAAGACATTACCAGACCCACCACCTCTTTCGCACTGATGGAGAAACTGAGGGCCAGGGAGGGGGAGAGATTTGCCTGGATATTTGTTTTCTTCCTCTTTTTCTTTTTCTTTCTTCTTTTCTTTTTGATGAGGAGCACGGGACCTATATTCACACACAACCCAGCTGGTCTGTCCTAGGGTCATTGGTACAAGTTGCACTGCATTTACAAAGCACTTCCACATAGCACAAAAATCCCTTAGTAAAAGATTTCCATGAGCTGGAAGCCTTCTTCCTCGGGACACTTCCTGTGAAAGCTCCCCAGGGGTCCTTGAGGTTTCCACCCTCCCCAGATGTGGCTCAGTCCTTAGACTCTTTTCTAATCTCTTAACCCAAGTGACACTCTCATTAAATAGCATCTGTCCATTGTTGACATTCACATTTACATCCTCTGCCTCAGCCTCTCCCCTGAACTACAGGCAACGTTATCCAGCTGCAGACTGGGCTCCTCCGTGTGGGTAATAAAAGGTCCCTGAGAGTCACCATGTCCAAAATAGAATTTGAATTTTCCAACTCCCCTCTTGACATGCTCATGAACCCACTTTTCCATGGTCTGACCCATTTCAGAGGATCACATCTTCTTCCTTTTAATTACTTGGGCCAAAAACCTTGATTCATCCTTGACTCCTCTTTCTCTAACCCCGACATCCAATTCTAGTAAAAATTATGTGGCTTCCAAATCTTATCACTCGCTCCTACTGCATTGTAAATGCCCTGTCCCAAACCAGGCATCACCCCCTGGATTACTGCAGTATCCCTCCAAATAGCCTCCCCACTTTCTCCTCTTACTTCCCAAGGTTTAACACACAGCAGCTAGAAAGCCCTTTGGGAATGAGTTCAGACTCTATCCCTCTCTCTCTCCAATGGTTCCCGTCTCCCATCTCCACGGCCAACAGGGATGAATGAGTGACTGTGTCCTTTTGTGGACTTCCCAGCACAAACCCAGCCAAGCCCTGCAGTGCCCATGGGAAGTCAGGTCACACAGGGACAGAGGCGCTGGGGGAGAAGAGACAGGAATGGCTGGCAGGTGGCGCTCTGTGGTTTTCAGGCTCTGTGGTAATGGCCAGATCTGTCAGTAAAACGGGAGGGACCATAGAAAGAGAAAAGGCAGATATGCATGCTAGGAGAGGAGCCAGGGAAGCAGAGAGGCTGCGAAGTGTCCAGGGCTAAGGGGTTCGGTCTCCTGGAAGGAAAGGGGGACCGTCTCCCTCCCCTGCATGAGCCCCAGACACATAACCCTTTGGCCCCAAGGTGGTGTCTTGGAGACAGGGGTCTCACATCTGGTTCATGTTCCTGCCCGGCGGGCTCTGGGACGGGGAGGAGCATAATCAGCCTGGTACATCCAGCAGCTATCAGTGCAGGCAGGGACCCTAGAGACCCTCATGCCCTGTGGGACCCACTCCTTCGGGAGATCAGAGAGTCCTTAGATAATCTGATGACATTATCAGCACAGCACCTTTAATATTTAGTGTGAATTCTATCATACAAAATAAAAAGTATATCACATGTGTATGTGCTGTTTACAGTTTAAATAATATTAATTAGATGGACTTGCAAGAAATCACCCCCTTCCACTCATCCCCTCACCCCTCTTTCCTCTACCCCAAGGCAATTTCATGATGATCATGCCTTTGTTTTTCCTAATCATTTTAGCATCTATGAATATATTCCTAAATAATACATTGCTTAGTTTTGTCCTTCCTTGAACTTTATATTAAAGCAATCACAACGTAGGTATTGTTCTGTGGCTTGGGCGGCTCCATATAATGCTTTCAGGACTTACCTGTGGTGATGGGACTGACTGTAGTCGCTCATTTTCATGCTGTATTTATATGCATTACATTATATAAATGAATCACAATTTATTTATCCATTCTACTATTGATGGACATTTAGGTTGTTCCCAGTTTTTTTTGTATTTTGAATAAGGCTACCTATAAACTTTCTCATAGATGGCTCCTAGACCCACTTGCAAGCATTTCTCTAGGTTTTGTGATCAGGAGTAAACTATGTATGTGTTCACTCAGCTTTGTCAGGTAATGCCAAAGTATTTTCTGAAGCGCTTGTACCAAGTGAGACTTCCTCTAGCAGTGTAAATTCTTCCTACACTTCCAATTTCTTCACATCCTCACCAACTCTTACTACTGTCTAGGATTTTCATCTTTTAATTTTTGCTAAGTTTTTGGGCATGAAATGATATGGCTTTGTGGTTTTAATTTGCATTCCCCCAACTTCTAATGATGTTGGACAACTTTTCACACATTTATGGACCATTTGTGTTTCCTTCTCTTCTGTAAAATGATGACACATGTCATTTGTCCAATTTTCTGTCAGCTTGCATGCCTTTTTCTTACTGATTTATAGTAGTTCTTAATGTATTCTATGAACCAGTCTTTGTCAGTTATGTTGCAAACATCTTTTCTTGGTTTGTTGCATGTTTTTTTACTCTATTTATGGTGATTTCAGTAATTATGTCATTAAATTTACTGTAATTTAATTCATCATTCTTTCCTTTTGGGTACATGTATTTGAGCCATTTCCTAAATTATATTTCAAAATGTTTCAGTTTTGCTCTTCAAATTTATGATTTCAGTGCACCTGGAATTGACTTTTGTATAGGGTGTGAGTTAAGGATCCCACTTCATTATTTTAACGTGAATAACAGGGAACAGTTTTCCTGGCACATTTATTATCTTTTCTGCTCTGCTCTGTAGAGAATGCTCTGGTATAAACCAAATTCCTTGTCCAATTGGGCTTGTTTCTGGGATCTTCATTCTGTTGCATTGATGTATTTTTCCTGACCAATACCACACTGTCTTAATTACCATTGTTTGTATTAAGTTTTCCTATCTGGTGGGACAAGACTATCCAGCTTTTTCTTTGGAATTACCCTGGCAATGCTCTTCCCTGCAAATTTTAGAATCAGCTTACAAAAACTCCATCTGGGATTACATTGGATTTAAAGAATAGCCACATCTTTACAGTATTCTGTCTTCCTATCAAGAATTACATCCTCACCAACTCTTACTTCTGTCTAGGATTTTTGTCTTTTAATTTTTGGATGTCTCTATGCATGTCTTCTTTAATGTACACCACATTTTAAATATAATTTAGGGGATTTGCAGACTCCTACATGAAATCCCTTATAATGATCACCTAATGTCTGTGTCCTTCTCCTTTTTCCTCAGGAAACACTTCCCAGTGACTTCACTAGGAATGCATTTGGACCCCAGTGATCCTTACAGCTACTTTCCTTCCCATTTGTCTCACTGCCCTCTGATGTCTACTCCCAGGAAACTTATCCTGTTAAACCTTTTCTGCAGCCCAGATAGGCAAGATGACATAGTGGATAAAAGCATAAACTTAGGAGCCACTCTGCCTGAACTTCCGTTTTGGCTCCACCACTTAGTATCTGTGAAATCTTGGCTAAGTTACCTGACTTCTCTGTGTCTCAGTTTCCTCATCTGTAAAATGGGTAAGATGATGATGACCATACTTACCTCACAGAATTGTTGAGATGATTAAATGAGTTCTTAGATGTCACGCACTTTGAGCAGTGCCTGGTGTGGCATGCATGCTACTTATTGTTTTGCCATCAAAAAGTTTAGTTTCCCTATGGAGGTGGGAAGCAGAGATCTTCTCCAGAATTTTAAATTAGGTTTCTTTGACTTCAAATTCCAAGAGACAGATGAAATGCCAAATATGGGATGATGTACAAATAATGACTGTGGCCTTTGGGGTTAGAAAAGCTGGGTTCAAGACCTCACTCTACCACTTAACTGTTGGGTGAACTTTGGCTTCTGAGCCTCAGTTTTCCCGCTTGTAAAATGGGGACACCCATGCCCATTCAATAATATCCATAGGAAACACTTTGGTGACAGTACAAGAAGGGCTGCATTTATCAGGACCCCAGGATGCCAGTTGCTGTCATGTCCTCAAAGGTCACTGCTTCTTCCTAAAGGCCTTTTACCTCTTCACCACATCCCCAGCTCAGACCAGTCTAGCAGATTTCTTAAAAGTGCTTATTCCTGGGACCCAAGTCAGCAATTTGGATTTAGCGGGTCTGAAGTGGAGGGCCAGGAATCTGCATTTTCGTGGCATGTATAATTTCAACAAAAGATAATAATTCCAACATCAGTGATATACATCTCATAACCATTGTTCCAGGTTGGGAGCGGCCTTGATGATTTACATTTTCTTTATCCAAACCGCATTCTTTCCCCAGCACCGGGAGGTCCTCCATTTGCTCTGACCACACTGAGCCCAGAACACACGGCCACCAGCTGGCTGAGCTCTGCCTTCCCAGGGAGGGCTGGGTGGGTGCCCTCTAGGGCCTGGAAGGAAGAAAAGCTGCTTCATGCTCATTGTCTAGAGGGCACTGGAAGGACCAGGGGCAGCCACAAAACCCCAAGAGCCAGTGTGAGGGTGGGTGGGGAGGTACCATGAAGCCCCAGCGCAGGTCCTGCTTGGCACTGGGTCTCATAAACCCCTTGGCTTTGGTGGGGCAGGCGATAACACACTCACGGACCACACACAGGGGACCCCTGCTGAGGGATGTTCCTGCACAGGCTGCTGGTCCTCCTGTTCTTTTAGCCCCTGAAGATGAAAGCTGCAGGACAAAAAGCAGGGAAACTGGGGAACAGGGCTGAGCGTCGTCTCTTTTTGGTGAATACCATTGTCCTCCCCTCCTAGTTTCTCAAGAAACCCCTAAGCCCCTGGCCTCCATAATGTGATAGGCAGTCACAGGGAAGATGTAACTGCTTGGGGGTTCAAACCATGGCTCTGTCACTTACCAGCTGTGTAACCTCGGATGGATTTGTGCCTCAGTTTTCTCTTCTTTGAAATGGGGCACATAATAGCATCTATCTCATGGGGTAATGATAGGCTTGAAGGCATCAGTGACTTTGAAGAGCTCTGAACAGTGGTTAGCACATACTAGATGCTCAATAGATATTTGCCAGCCAGTTAAGCCCCACTCTCAGCAGAGCCCCCATCTCTGTTGTCCGGGAATAGCAGGGCTGATGGATTTCTGAACTCCAGCATTTTCCGTTTGGTTAGTCACCTTCTTCTCCTACCCTCTCTCCTCGAAGGAACTGCAGTCCTTCCCTCCCCAAGGTTTACCTCCCTCCCACTCCCCCCTCCCATTACTTCCGTTTCTCTTCTACTTTCCTTCTTTCCTCACCTTCCCTTTGTCCTATTTGCCTGTCCATCTGATGACACCCTCCTTCCCTGCTGCCGAGCCATGCTTCTTGCCCTTCGTCCCGGATAGTTCACCTTGAAGGAATGAATCCAGGACAGCTGAGTTTTGAGAAAGAGGCTTGGAAGACTTCGAGGCCCAGGTGGAGCACTTCACAGTGGGAGGTGGAGGAGGGTCCCTGCCACACAGGGTCATTTGTGCAGCCCCTCCTGGTCCGAGGAGCACAGAAACACACACATCAACCCTCACGTGCACCAACTTTCCTTGTGAGGAGAATGCGTGGTCAGCTCATACTTCCCACGTGCAGATGTGGGGCCATGGAGTGGGAGACGATGGGCCCTGCCCATCACAATACGACGTCCATCTCCACGTGTGCACGTGGGTGAGGGGCTGGTGGTGCAGGGACTTGGGAAGCCACAGTGGGGCTCTGTGTGGAGCAGAGCCCAGAGACGCCACTCCAGGGAGCCAGGTGTCAGCTCACTGTAGCGCAGTGGGAACCAAGGGCCACGTCAGGGATGGCGCAGGCCACCCTCAGACGGCAGCAGTGCTACTCCCACAGGCTTCCGGGCTGAGCTGCAAGCAAGCACGAATCCCAGTGAGGGAGCCTTGGCCCAGCCAGCGTTCCGGTGGGAATGTGCACAGGAGCAAGGGGGCCTCTTCCTCAAGGCCCTCCACAGTTTGCTAATAATATCCCTCCTCATTGTTCTCCTCGACCCCCATCCCCACCCCTAATAAGAACTCTCCCCAAAACTTGGACAATCAATACTTGGAATAAATACTTAAGATACTTGGAAGCCACAGCAGCCAGAGCTTAGAGGGACTTTTCTGCCAGTTTCCGGAGTAGAGAGCCACAGCGGCTGGGGCGACAGCTGATGGCTTCGGGGACAGGCAGGCCTTGCTTTAAATGACGTTGAATCATTTCAGGGAGAAAGCTCATCTCCCTGCCCCTTTCCACACTCTTTTAATCCTGGTTTTGAGGGAGGGCATCTCAGTCGGATACTGAAGTGAATCACCTCTCTGGCCGGCTGAGCTCTGTTTCCACAAAGGGCGGGCAGCCTTTGGGCAATAGTCTCCCAGCCACAGCAATGCCAAACTGGAATTTAATAATAGCATTTCATTTCATTGCATTTTTTTTAGGTGATCATCTGTTTATAGCATGTGATGTTGGTTTTTGATTTACGATAGTGCTCTAAAGAGTGTCATTTATTCCTTTTAACTCCTTCATTTTTTAAATTATGAAATATTTCAGACTCACGTGCAAATGTGGGAGCAAACAACCATGCATTCGTCTGGTCAGACACAAAAACAATGGAAATATGGTTGGAGCCCTATATCCTCAGTTGTAAATATGTACCATGTATGTACATGAAATATAACACATGAAGGAAAGGCTTCTTATCCTAAGGGCCCTTATCACATAGTAAGCCCCCCAATGTAATCACTACTCAGGCCATTGAAAAAAAATTGACCATCTGCCCCCCAAAGTGCTTCTCCTGCCCTCCCAGTTAGCTTCTCCTCTCCAGAGAATAACTACCATCTTGACTTCTAATGACGTAGATTAGTTTTGTCTGTCTAAACAACAGAAAATATTATTTCACTTACGTTTAAAGTTTATACAAACAGTACCATTCTACATGAATCCTTCCGCAAATGTTCTTGAGGTTTTCCCATGTTGATACTTGAACTTCCTTTTTAAAACAAATGCATTTAATTAAGAAGAATGAGTTGATTTAAAGGGAAACAGTAAATGCCTACTGGAAAAATTGAACCTGGAGCGACAGAATTTAGGAAACACTGGGTCTGATCCCACTAACTTTCCCTTTTGCAGGGGGAAAACCGAGGCCAGTGAGCATAAGTGACGTCCCCAGTGAGTTCCTGGAACGCTGAGACCAGAGTTCCGGCCCCAGAGGCTTGAGGCTGGAGATCAAGGTGGCAGGAAACATGCCCCTCCACTCCGCCCGCAGCCGCCGCTGCCAGCTCCATTTCCTAGCCAAGGCTGCTTCTCAGCCACGGACTGCAGAAAGTAAATTGTTTGTGTTGAGTTGATTGGTTTAGAATTAAGCCCAGGATTGAGGTGGTGCAGTGTTGGGGGGCGGCTCTCCAGCCTTCAAAGTTATGACAAGTCTTACACTTGGCAGCTCCCCTCGGTGACCTATATTTTAATATGTGCTATTAGATTATTGCTAATGAGACATCTTAGGGATAAAAGAATTATGCTCGCTGCCCGGGCTGTGGTAAAAGTACAATTGAATTACGGGCTGAAATCGTTTAGGACTCTGCTAGACAACCTGTCCCCCAGGCTGGGCCCGAATGGAGATATTAAGCTTTGGAAATTACACAGGAAAAATAAGTATAATTGATCTAAGGTAACTTTACTCGTCTAAATTAAATAATGTGATTGTTACAGGCAGCAAGGCTGGGGACGAGGAGCTGGGCGGAAAAGGCTCGCTATCTGCAAATAAAGTTATAAGTAAAAGCCCTGGGGAATTAACTTTCCTCTGAGATGCTGAGCACCCTCTTGATGGCTTCTGAGAGTCCACCTGGACATTGGCAGGAAATGGACCTTGAAGGATCATCCTAGAATCTGAGGTTTGGCCCCTGACTACCATCCTCACCACCTCCTACCTACCGCCGGAGCCCCTCTTGCCCTCCTCTGCCACCCAGGGTGGGACACTCAGGCTCTTCGAGGCAGCCTGCCCAGTGTCTTGTTGAAGATGCCTTTGCTGGCGATTGACCAGTCACTCTCGGATAGCCAGGTATACCCGTATGAGCCCTGCCCTCTGGGACACTAAAGATCAGTCCAACCCCACCTCCCTGGAACAAGCTTCCACCATCCGTGCCATCATTTATCATTGCATAATGGGGTACAGAGTGCCATTGCACACTAGTTCTTGAGTGGATGCTGGCTTTGCAGAACTGCATAGAACCCCAGTACTGTTTCCAAGGGGCTCACAGGCTGAAAAAAGAAATGATAACCCTCTCTGGCCTAAATATTTGCACTCCACCAACTGCTTCATTGAATCTAGGTTATTTGGAGGCAATGCTAGTCCTGGTGCTATTCATGAAATGACAGATGCTGCCATCTGGGGTCTCCCGGGCAGCACAAGTCCTGCAAACCTTGAGGGCTGAGGCTTCTTCTCCCCTCCTCCCTCTGTTCCAAGCTGCTCACACTGGCATCTCCCTTTGCCTCCCACAGCCCCTGTCTGCCCTACTCCTCGTCAGCACAGCTGGATGCCCGCAAGACCAGACTGGGGGTCTCCCAAGCCCCCTTATCCTGCCCCCAAATACTGCTGGTTCCAATGCCTTAAAGCCTCTAGTTAATCCTTTTGTTTTGGGTCATCCTCTTCTAACTAAAAACCAACTAAAATATGTAGATGCAAGAGCTTCCCTCCTTCCAGTCTCTCCTTTTCTTTCATTCTTTCCTTTCTCTTTCTTTCTCTCCCTTTTCTTTTTTCTTTGTGTTTTCTTTTTCTTTATCTTTTTTCTTTCCTTCCTTCATCTTTCTTTCTTTTTTTCCTTCCTTTCTCCCTCCCTTCCTTTCTTTCTACAAATATACCCCAAGCATCTACTATGTGTCAGGAAACTGTTCTGTGTGTGAGGAGTATTGCAGAGAACAAGACAGAGGAGTTCTCTGCTGAAACTCAAGCAGAGCAGGAAGTCTAGAAACAAATAAACAAACAGATGAATAAGATATTTATAGA
>PVKY010003238.1:0-22343 GCA_004027775.1 Bradypus variegatus | reverse complement strand
ACATAACATACAATCATCCATGGTATACAGTCAACCGTTCACAGTATGATCATCTAGTTATGCGTTCATCACCACAATCTATTTCTGAACATTTTCCCTACATCAGAAAGAATCAGAACAAGAATAAAAAATAAAAATGAAAAAAGAACACCCAAACCATCCCCCCATCCCATCCCATTTGTCATTTAGTTTTTATCCCAGTCTTTCTACTCATCCATCCATACACTAGACAAAGGGGGTGCGATCCACAAGGTTTTCACAATCACACTATCACCCCTTGCAATCTACATTATTATATAATCATCTTCAGGAGTCCAGACTGCTGGGTTGGAGTTTGGTAGTTTCAGGTATTTGCTTTTAGCCATTGCAATACAATAAGAGGTGTTTTCTATATAGTGCATAAGAATGTCCACCAGAGTGACCTCTCGACTCCATTTGAGATCTCTCAGCCACCAACTCTATTTCGTCTCATTTTGCATCCCCCTTTTGTTCAAGAAGACGCTCTCAGTCCCATGATGCCGGGTCCAGATTCATCCCCGGGAGTCATATCCTGCATTGCCAGGGATGTTCACACTCCTGGGCGTCGGGTCCCACGTCGGGGGGAGCGCAGCGAGTTTACCTGTCAAGGTGGCTCAGTTAGAGAGAGAGAGGGCCACATCTGAGCAACAAAGAGGCACCTAGGGGGAGACTCTTAGGCACAACTACATGCAAGTAAAACAAATATTTTTAAATGTGCACAGTTATTAATTCTTTGCAATATCAGAAACATTTTGCATCAAAGTGTACACAAGCCATGTTCCTATCTTATACATTTGTTTGTCGGCTGATGGATTGTCAGCATTTGTCATACCATCCGCAGTGACTTAAGCGACTTAAATGGGGTGGGGAGTGGTGTATTGATTGTCAGCTAATTAAGGGCTGTAAGTTTAATTCACAAAACTATTAAATTCCATCCAGGTTTTTTCACAAAATGTGATTACCTTTATGACTAGGTGCTACATTTAAAATATTACAATTATGGTAAGTAATGAATTCACAATATAAAGTCATTATTTTAATAAAATTACCGATAGATTTAATAGGTTTGATAGCTCACTTCTGTCATTTGTGCTAGTATTGTTAGGATTTGCAAATATAAATAATTCTAGCATCAAGCCCTTCATTCTTTTTGCAGAGTGTTATTGAAGCTTTTTATATGTTTGTGCAAATGTTACCTTGACTGTCTGGGAGGATTTTTTTTTTTCTGCTGTTAGTATATTATGTAGCATTCCTCAAACTTTTGGGGTACCCCAATACAGTGTATTATTTTAAAAAGTTTCCAGTTTTGCTGAGCAAAATTATTATACAGCCTTGTTATCTTCAATGAGTGTTAGGCAATGTAGATTTTTGTTCACTGGAGATTTGCTTAATGGACTCCTTTGCTTGATTTTGTTAATGTGTGACGTATGACAATATATTTTTAGAATATCAAAGACCAACTGGACAAGCTCGGAGAGCAGGTTGAAGTCATTCATGAGAAGCAACCCGATGTCATCCTCGGAGCTTCTGGACCCGAAGCCATTGAGATTGGGGACACGTTGACCCGGTTGAATGCAAAATGGGACCGAGTTAATAGAATGTTCAATGATCGGAAAGGGTAAGTGTAAGTTAAATCACGGTTCCATGAAGGCCAATAAGTTCAAGGGCCTTGAAAAAGGTCAGGTGTGTGGGATGGTGAATGTGATTGCGTTTCACGCGCTTGTGATAATATATGTCCTGTTTCGTGGTTTAATGAGTGTAATTCCCTAAAGAAAGAAGACTCTGATGGCATGTAGATGAACACTTACCACCTGGCATCTTAGTCAAATGAGAGCACCTTCAGTTTTTAATATCTAAGTAGTGTCAGTTCTCTTTGACAATACTTTAGAAGCATTTTAATTAATATTTAATTTCTCCACACTCTCGTTGATCAGTGCAAGTGAAGAGCAGCCAGAACCTTGGAATCCATGTTAATTTTGGTTTGAGAGAATGCTTTTGACCTTCCTCTTTACTCAGTTTTGTCTGTGCCCACCAACAGGTAGAAATCAAAGCTGGTAAGATTTTTGCCAATGGCTGTGTATGCAGTGGGAAGGCAAATAAGAGCTAACCTGGTGCAGTGTAAGTTAGTGTGTAAGACGAAAGGGGATGCAGAAAAGTACACTGGGACATTTTAGAGATGCGAAAAACTAGGCATCACGTTTTATACAGTTATGGTTTTTTGTTACACCTTTTTCTTGTGATTAAACAATCTTTGAAAATTTACTTCTCCTAGCCTTATCATATGTTCCCTTGCATAGATATGTCTATTTTGTAGCCATCTCTATACTTGTAGAGAATATCCTTGTACTTGCATCTTTATCCATATGTCTCAGTGTACCGTTAGGCTTGACTAATGGATGAAGACTAATTTGTTAATGAATAATGAAATTTTAAAGCTCTTGATTCCATCACCAAAGTGGTTATCCCAGCTCTGCAGTAGTAGATGTGAAGTGTCCCTAATCTTGAGCCCTTGCTGACATTGACATGTTTGTTTAGATCATTGCCAATTTTATAGTGATTGATTGCATCTCAATTTTATTTTCATTTATTATATTTCCACTGAGATTTGGATGTTCTTATATATGTTTATTGCCCTCAGTCTTATTTCTTCTGTTGATTATTTGCTCACATTCTTTGCCCATTTTTCTAGTGTGCTATTGCTACTTACTTATTAATTTGTAAAAGCTTTTTTCTGTATTGAGTATTTTAGCCATATGAATTTTTTCCTATATTGTTTAATTATTCACAGCTTTTCCTGTGCCATTTAATTTTGTTAGTGGTGTCTTTGGACATACTGAAATGTTACTTTTACATAGTTTAATCTGATAGTCTTTTCCTTTGTAGTTTCTTCATTGTTTATATATATATAAACACACACACATGCATATATATATATATTTCTTTCTCACTGTCAGATTAAATAGGTATATATATATTTAAAAGCAATTTTTTAGTTTGATTTAAAAATTTACATTTAATAATTTAATCCTTCTGGATTACTTTTGGTATGTTTTAAGGGTTAGGGCTCCATTTTGGTGGTTCTGAGCATTCTGCACCAGCTTCCCAGTGGCAAGGCAGGCTCTGTGCGTCTCTGGCTCAGCTAATTTTTGCTTTATTTTTCTTAAGTAAACCACTAATTTTCTCAATATTTTTAATTGAATAATTCTTCCTTAATGTTGAAGAGACCTCCTTTATGATAATTTAAAATACATTTATATCTCCTATTTAATTCTTCTGATTCTTTCTTATTAAATTATGAATCTTAATCTAATAATATAGTGTTTTCATTTTCAATGCATTATAGTTTTTTTTCCCCCCAATCTGGTACAGGAAGTTTTCCCTAAATATTTTAAGTTTAAAATCTTACTCTGTCTAGATTTATGCTTCCGGTAAAATTTTAAAATCATTTTGAAAAATGACCTCCTAAAATCCTCTTTGGGGGTTGATTGGCATTGCATTAAACCTATACATAACTAAGAGGATATTATCGATTTGGAGTTCAGTCTTTCATTATTTGGGCCCTTTTCGGTGTCCTTGGAAATGTTTTGAAGGTTTGTCTGGACATTTCTCAACGAGACCATAATTGGGGGGCTATGGGCTTTCCTTTAGGTGTTGGTGTACATTTCTTTTGTATCATCTTATGTGTGTGTGTGTGTGTGTGCATGTGCGTGCAAGTGCATGCGAGTGTGCACGTGTGGGGGAAAGTTCCACTGCTGGTGTAGAAGAAAACAATTGTTTGACTACTTCCTAAACTTTCTAATTTATCCCTCTAGTCTTAGAGTTGATTTTCTTGGCCTTGTTCATTATATTGGCACATCATTTGTGTCCAGTGACAGCTTTGTCTTCATTCTGTCATTATTTGGTTTGCATCTGTGCATCCACCTACTGTGCTAGGACTTTGAGAACAATGTTGAATAGTAATTTTGTTGGCTGACCTTCATGTCATTTTCTTGATTACCTTGTAAGTTTCCTTTTGGAAATAGTTTTTCCCGTGGGATTTTCAAAGTTATAAACAAAGAACCATATTCCCTGATGTTAGAAAAGTCCTCTCCATTGTATCTTTCATTTAATTAGTTTTGTCTGTCTTATTTTACTTGTCCCAGCACTTGGATTTATTCATTATATTTTATTCTTATTTTTTTTAAGTTTTCATATTTAGTAGTAAAGAGATGATTTTAGAAATATTTTCTGTAAAAATATTAGTATTTGGCTGGGAACGTGAGCCCATGTGATACATGTTCAGCTTCCCCAGTATCCCTACATTTTTAATTTTCAGAAATTTAAGAAAGTAGGACAAACAATGGGATAGGTACCTGTTCTAGTTTGCTAATGCTACTAGAATGCAAAACATTAGAAATGGGTCGATTTTTATAAAGGGGTTTATTTGGTTACACAGTTACAGTCTTAAGTCCATAAAGTGTCCAAGGTGACACATCAGCAATCGGGTACCTTCACTGGAGGATGGCCAGTGGTGTCTGGAAAACCTCTGTTAGCTGGGAAGGCACGTGGCTGGCATCTGCTCCAAAATTCTGGTTTCAAAATGGCTTTCTCCCAGGATGTTCCTCTCTAAGCTGCAGTTCCTCAAAAATGTCACTTTTAGTTGCTCTTGGGGTGTTTGTCCTCTTATCTACTCTGGAGCAAGAGTCTGCTTTCAATGGCCGCCTTCAAACTGTCTCTCATCTGCAGCTACTCTCTCAGCTTCTGGGCATTCTTCCAAGTGTCCTTCTTGGCTGTGTAAGCTTGCTCCTTCTGTCTGATCTTATATAGTGCTCCAGTAATTTAATTCAGACCCACCCTGAATGGGCGGGTCAACACTTCATGGAAATTATCCAGTCAGAGTCATCACCCACAGTTGGGTGGGGCACATCTCTATGGAAACACTCAAATAATTACAATCTAATTGACACTGATAGGTCTGCCCACACAAGATTGCATCAAAGATAATGGTATTTGTGGGGACATAATACATTCAAACTGGCACAATACCTGTATTACCTCAACCCAGAATTAATCAACATTTTGTTTTGTTATTTGGAATCTGATATATAGATTCAGTATTCTTCATCTGCCTTGCTTGGTCCTGCTTCCTGTCCTTCTCCTCTTCCTAGAGGCAACTACTTTTGGGGTGTGTATATCCTTCTAGTCTATTCTTTATGCTTTTACATGAAACTGTTTATCCATACCAGTGCTTAGTACTTGGTTAGTGTTGACTTTTCTCAAATTCTTATAAGTGTAATATATTCATCATTTTGACTTCATTTTTCCACTTGACATGATTTTTTATATCTTCTTTTAATAGATTCAATTAGATGTACTTAACTGCTAGAAAATATTCTACTATGTGACTATCACATTTTATTCATCCGTTTCACAAGTGACAGGCATTTGTATACAATTTTGTGGCTGCTACAATTCATGCTGCAATGAATTCTGGGTACATGTGTCAGTTTCTTGGGTTTGTGTACCCATACTCAAAGAGTGGAAAGTCTGGGTGTTCAGGAATCTATTTTAGAAATTCTTTCCTACCTCAAGATTTTAAAGACATTCTCCTGTAAAATACTAAAATTATTTTTAAGTTTTACTTTTTGCATACTAGTCTTCAATACCTTTTGAATTCATAAGAAATGTTCTAATATATGATGGCAGACAATTATTTTTCCACATGAAATGCTAATTACACTGGGATTGCTTTTTGAATCACCCATGATTTCCCTACTAATTTGTGATGCCACCAATATCAGTTTCCCCTAATTGCATGCCTATCTTTCTGGACTCGATATTCTGTTCCTATGTCTGTTATTTACAACTGCCTCAAGAGCAAATAATTTTGATTATAGCTTTACAGTCACATACATAGCAAATCAGAGGGTTTAAAAAAACATTTTTGTCTCTTAATTTCAAATCCTTACACATATATCTTTGTCTTATTGCATCAGGTAGGCCTTCCAGGGCCATGTTTATTCATAGCGGGAAAGCAGTGTCTGTGACTGGATCCTGACTGTAATGGGAATGCTCCTAAAGTAAAGCATTAACAGTGTTTGTTGTGGGAGTTCTGGGAGCACAAGTTTTCATTATACTATGGTATTTCTTCTTATTAAAAAATCCTAGTATTTTAAGTTTTGAGTTCCTGCTGAAGGATTTCCCCCATTCATGTCACTTGACTATAAAACGAATTTTTTTTCATTGTGCTATTAAGTATGAATTCTGAAGTTTTCCTAAATTCAAGGCATTCATAGAGTTTTAATGAGTATAAATTCTATGGTGTCTGATGTGGTGTGACTTCTGGCTAAAAGCTTTCCCACATTCACCACATGGATATGGTTTTTCACCTATATAGATTCTCCTATGTGGAGCAAGGGTTGAGAACAGAGAGAAGGCTTTCCCACATTCATTACAACCATAGGGCTTCTTGCCCGTGTGGCTTCTCATATGCACAGTAAGAGATGAGCTTTGGCAGAAGGCTTTCCCACATATTTTACATTCATAAGGTTTGTCACCTGTATGAATTCTCACATGTACAGTAAGTGATGTGATTTGAGAGAAGGCTTTCCCACACTTGTTACATTCATAGGATTTCTCTCTTGTATGGATATTGTGATATTTAATGAGGTATTGCTTCTTCCTGAAGATTGTTCCACATTCCTTACATGTATAGGGTTTCTTCCCAGTGTGACATCTCTGGTGCCTAATGAGGCTTGACTTCTAAATGCAATTGTTCCCACATCCTTGACATTCATAAGGTTTCTCTCCAGTAAGGATTCAGTCATGGATAATGAGATTTTCCTTTTAGCTAAAGGCTTTTCCACATTCATTATATTGAAAGGATTTCTTTCCACTATGAATGTTCTGATGTTCAGTGAGGTGTTGCTTCTGGCTGAAGGCTGTTCCACATGATGACATTCAAATGGCTTCTTTCCAATAGGAATTTTTTCACACACAGCAAAATATCATTTGCCACAGGAGGCTTTCCCACAGTGCTTACAAGCATAGCGTTTCTTTCCAGTATGATGTTTCTGGTGCAAAAGGAAGTTTTCCTTCTGGATGAAGACTTTTCCACATTTATTACATTGATATGGTTTCTTCTCTATATGACTTGTCAAATATAGAGTAGGGGATGACATTTGAGAATACACTTCGCCACAGTCAGAACATTCATGTGATTTCTCTCCAGTATGTATTTTCTCATTCTCTGTGAAGTTTTGCTTCAGGATAAAGTTTTTCCACATTTATTACATTTATAAGCTTTCCCTCCAGTATGAATTTGTTCATGCTGAAGAAGATCTGATTTGGGCTAAAGTCTTTCCAATATTTCTGTCATGCTCAGTGTTTTCTCCTACAACTTCCCTTGTATCTATTAAGATGAGACATGGATGAAAAACTCCAGTATCTATTGAAGCTGAATTTGTGATGGAAGACTTTTCTTACATCAATTACCCTGATATGAGATGATTACAAAAATGTATGAAATATTCTCTCATTCATAATGGTCCTTTCTTACACAGCTTCTCTCATATTTAAGTATAAATTATATTCCAGTTGCTTTTAAACCAAGTCATATACATAGAGGTGTAGTCTTGAAGAATAGTTATCTGTGCCCAGAGAAAACTTTTCTGTTTCTTAGGTTTTCTGATTTTTTTTGCCAGTTTATGTTTTAATGGAGAAGGCTGCAATTTCACTTACAAATCTTTCATGGTGCATCTTTATATGTTTATAAAACATCACAGTCTTCTTCTGGAGAGTATCTCCTTGTTCTAGTTTGCTAATGCTGCCGGAATGCAGAACACCAGAGATGGATTGGCTTTTATAAAGGGGGTTTATTTGGTTACACAATTACAGTCTTAAGGCCATAAAGTGTCCAAGGTAACACATCAGCAATCGGGTACCTTCACTGGAGGATGGCCAATGGTGTCTGGAAAACCTCTGTTAGCTGGGAAGGCACGTGGCTGTCATCTGCTCCGGAGTTCTGGTTTCAAAATGGCTTTCTCCCAGGATGTTCCTGTCTAGGCTGCAGCTCCTCAAAAATGTGACTCTTAGTTGCACTTGGGGCATTTGTCCTCTCTCAGCTTCTCCAGAGCAAGAGTCTGCTTCAAACTGTCTCTCAGTCTCTTCAAAACATCACTCACAGCTGCACTGAGTTCCTTCTCTTTGAGTCAGCTTATTTATATGGCTCCACTGATGAAGGCCCACCCTAAATGGGCAGGGCCATGCCTCCATGGAAATTATCCCACCAGAGTCATCACCCACAGCTGGGTGGGGCGCATTCCACAGAAACACTCAAAGAAATCTAATCAAAACTGGTAAGGTCTGCCTGCACAAGATTACATCAGACAGTGGTGCCTGGGGGACACAGTACGTCCAAACAGGCACACTTGGCAATGTTAAGTGCTTGAAGTTGGGTGGTTAACATGCCTGCAGGATTTCAATCTTGATTTTTCAAGCTGGCGAAGTGCTTATTGTGTGTGCCACATTTGTGTGGTGTGTGTGCATGTGTGCTTGTGAGTATACTGTGCGTGTGTGTGCATGTGTGTGTGCACATGTGAGGGGGGAGGGAGAGGGAGCACAGGGGCTGCAGCTGGGGGCAGGCAGCCTTCCCTTCCCTCAGAGGCGTGGGGAGCTGTGTCCCATCTGGGAAATTGGCCTTACAAAGCTCTGAGGTGTGAGCTAAGCCTTTTGGGGGAATTTCAGTTTGAAATGGGATTTGGATCCCCTTTTTAGAAAACTTGCTTGTAGGCCCGGCTGGAAAGCCTGGACACGGATTTT
Source organism: Bradypus variegatus (assembly GCA_004027775.1). Lineage (NCBI taxonomy): Eukaryota > Metazoa > Chordata > Mammalia > Pilosa > Bradypodidae > Bradypus > Bradypus variegatus. The sequence goes on along the minus strand of PVKY010003238.1, from coordinate 13,526 downwards.
CCTGTGTTCTCCTGCAGCCACCTTGCCCGGGCAGTGGAAAGGAGGCGACAGCTCCATGGCGACCTGAACGACCTCACCCAGTGGGTGGCAGAGGCAGAACAGGTGCTGGAGGACACCCGGGCCCCAGACGGCAGCCTGGACGTGGAGAAGGCCCGGGCACACCAGTGGGTGAGCGTGCTCCCCTGAGGCGGGGCGTCTGCTGGGGGGCTGCACGTACGTTTAGCTCCTGGCTCACGCGATGTTGGAAGTGGGGCAGCCAATATGCTCATATTTCTGAAGTGTGCAGACAATTTGAAATTTGTATTTTTAATCAGAATTTTATAAGGAAATTTAAGTACCCTCTTTAGTGGCTTATGGGAGAAAGAAATTTATTTTATTTCTCTCTCTTGCCTTGTTTTTATTATTATTTTTTTTATCTTGGGGGTCAGGGCTGGGATGGAGGAGGCACAGGCAGAGGGGTTGGGGCCAAATTTATTTTCAATATTTCATGTTCAGAATAAAATTTGTGAAATGTTGTATCCAAGACTGAATCAAGGGCAGGTTTTTGAAGCATATGTGTGTCATCACTGTTTCCTCTTCTTAGACACTTCCATAACGCATTTTCCCTTGCATCAATGGTAATTATCATAAAAGTGAATTATTTTTGTGTGATAGCAGCTCCTCACACAGGCACCTCCTGAGTCTGCCTTGGGAAAAATGTAACACAAGATCCAGGTCTGTTCTGCTGAAACAGGTCTTTAAAAATAACGGCAGAGCAGAAACAATTCCAGTTTTACCCTCGTTAAGAATATTTCCCCTTTCATTAAATTTTTAAAATATATTTTATGTAGAAGGGCCATTAGGAGTTAAAGAGGATGCTCTTGTTTTTCTCATAAATATGTTGTGTTATTCCTGGTTTTGGAGTTACATATAAGGCTTAAATCTCACCTTTAAAGTGTTCCTTTCCTCTGGTGATGCTGAAACCTGCGGAACAGTGAGGCAGGGTCTCCAGGAGGTGCATGCTGAGGCTCCTCACCCTTGGAGGCCGTGGGGTGGGTGTCGTGGGCACAGTTTTCTGAGGGTTGCTTTCCAGCTGCACCTGACTGGGCTGACCGTAGTGGAAACAGCTGCTGTTTGCTCTGGGCTCCCAGCTTGTCCTTCCTCTAAATTATTTCACCTGATGACATTCACGAGAGTGGGCTGAACTTCAGAAGAGATCTCGGGGAGGGGGGAGCTTTCTTGCAGGGTGATTATGTTGCTTTAAATGCCGTTTCCACAAACATGACATAATATCCTTCCGGGCTCATTTCTAATACTCACCTTGGCGCCCCGACACCTGGTGGATTCGTTGTACCTGTACGGCTGCTTCAGCAGGGGGAGTGAGCCCGGGTTGTTCTCTTCCAGGAGCTTGAAGAGGGGGTGAGCAGCCACCAGCCCCAGTTGGCGGCTCTCAACACAGCTGGGGACAGGATGGTGCAGAGCCTGCCGCCCGCAGAAGGAAGCTTCCTGAAGGATCAGCTGGTGGCCTTAAACCAGCGCTGGCGAGCCGTTGTCACCGAAGTGAGGGGGAGGTCGCGAAGGTGAGTCAGCCAGGTGCCCTGCTGGTGCCCGAGCCTCCTTGGGTTCAGGCCTCTTGTGTGGCCACAGTGGGGATTTTACCGACGTGCAAGCCTCCCGCTGCCCCTTGCTCCAGTACGGCGTTTTCTAGCTGTCCATTAGGTGAGGGTCTTAGAAATAGGTTTCATTTTTTTCAGAAAGGGAATGGTTCTGTTACTGCCTAGGTCTCATTTGTAACAGCCAGTTTCAGGGTTTTAGGGGTGGTGGGACGCCTTTTGCAAAATACCAGAAATGGATGGGCTTTTATAAAGGGGATTTATTAGTTCAAAATTTACAGTTCTAAAGCCATAAAAGTGTCCAAACTAAGGCATCAAGAAGAGGATACCTTCACTGAAGAAAGGCTGATGGCATCCGGAACACCTCTGTCAGCTGGAAAGGCACGTGGCTAGCATTTGCTGTTCCTTTGCTCCCAGGTTGTGTTTCAAAATGGCTTTCTCTAAAATGTTTCTGGGTCTCTCTTAGCTTCTTCAGCTCCTATGCATCTAAGCATCGGGGGTCCTCTCTTAGTTTCTCTGGAGCAAACTCTGGGCCAGCATCTCTGAAGTGTTAGCAAAAGTCTGCTTTCAACGGCCATCTCCAAAATGTCTCTCTTAAGCTTCAGCAGTGAGCTCCTTCTGTTTGTGAGCTGTTTTATAGGACTCCAGTGATTAAATCAAGACCCACCCTGAGTGGGCAGGGTCCATAGCTCCCTGGAAATAATTTAATCAAACGTTTCACCCAAACGTTGATTGAGTCACATCCCCATGGAAACAATCAAAAGATTCCAACCTAATCAACACTAATACGTCTGTCCCCACAAGATTGCATTAAAGAATATGGCTTTGGGGGGACATAGTGTATCCAAACTGACACACTACTTTATACCATTTTTCTTTCACATACACATTATTTCATATAATGTTTAAAACTGTGTGTAATTATTGTCCAAGATGATCAAGATTTAATGGTCATTTTCTACTTGGTCTAATACACTCATCCATGGATGGTCTTTGCATAGTTAATGGTAGGTTTGGGTGCCATTTTAAAAGTCAGAGAGATATTTTTTCCCCGGCTAATTTTAACTCTGTAGATGATGTGTTATTTTAGTGATAAGCTATTACCTTGTTAAAGGCCAGTCCAATACTTTAATAAGTCCAGTATTATTATGTGACATTCAATATTCCACATGACATGTGGCCCCTGGCTGCTTTTTACTCTGACTTCATTCAGCCTTCCGCATGTGGACATCCAGTTTTCCCAACACCCATTTGTTGAAGTGACTATTCTTGCCCCTTTGCATGTGTTTAGCACCCACCTCAAAGATCAGTTGGCTATGGATGTGTGAGTCTATTGCTGCACTGATCTGTTTGTCTGTCTTTTTGCCAGTACCACACTATTTTGATTTATTGTCACTTTGTAATAGAACTTTAAATTGGGAAGTGTGAGTCCTCTAAACAGTTCTTCTTTTTCGAGATTGACTATTCAAGGTTCTTTGAAGTTCCATATTAATTTGATGGTCAGTTTTTCCTTTTCTGATAAAAAGGCTGCTGGAATTTTAATAGGGATTGCATTGAATTTGAGCATTGTTTTGGTTAAATTGGCCTATTAACAATGTTAACTCCTCCAATCCATGAATATGGGATACCTTGCTATTTGTTTAGATCTTTTTTTATTTCTTTCAGCAGTGTTATGTAGTTTTCAATATACAAGTCTTTTGTATCTTTAGTTACATTAGTTAAGTTTACTTCTAGATGTATTATTATGTAGATTCTATTGTAAGTGAGATTTCCTCTTTGAACTGTTTATAACTAGTGTATAGGAACATAATGCTTTTTTGTGTGTTGATCTTATAACCTGTCACTTCAATAAATCATGTATTAGCTCTAATAGTTTCCTTGTGGATTCCTTTGGGGTTTCTATATATAAGGTCGTATCATCTGCAAATAGAGATAGTTTCATGTCTTCCTTTCCAATTAGGATACCTTTTATTACGATGTCTTGTCTAACTGCTCAGGCAAGAACTTCTAGTACAATATTGAATATCAGTGGTGAAAATGAGCATCCGTTTCTTGTTCCTGATCTTAGGGGGAAAGCTTTAAGACTTTCACCAATGAGTATGATGTTAGCTGTGGGTTTTTTCATAAATAGCCTTTATCATGCTAAAGAAGTTCCAAACCTTCTATTCCTGTTTTTCTTGGTGTTTTTATCAAAAAAGAGTACTGAATTTTGACAAAAGTCTTTTCTGTGTCTATTGAGATAATGACATGTGGTTTCTTCCCTTCATTCTGTCTATGGAGTTACTGAATTGCTGATTTTCGTATGTTGACCCACCCTTGCATTTCAGGGATGAATCCCACTTGGATATGGTATGTAATCTTTTTAATATGCCTTTGGATTTGGCTTGCTAGTACTTTGGTAGGGATTTGTGCATCTATATTCATAAGGGAAATTGGTCTGTAATTTTGTTTTCTTGTGATGTCTTTACTAGTGAGCCATGCTGCCTCACAGAATGCATTAGGATGTGCTGCCTACTCTTTAATTCAGTGGAAGAGCTTGAGAAGGATTGGTGCTGATTCTTCCTTAAATGTTTGCTGGAATTCATCAGTGAAGCTATCTGATCCTTGACTTTTCTTTGGTGGAATTTTTTGATTATTGATTCAATCTCTGTACTTGTTATAGGTTTGTTGCTATTCTCTACTTCTTGAGTCAATTTAAGAAATTGATATATTTCTAGGAATTTTTCCATTTCTCCTAGATTATCTGTTTTTTTTGGTATAAAATTGCTCATAATATTCTCTTATAATCCCTTTTTATCTCTGTAAGGTCAGTAGTGATATCATTTTCATTTCTAATTTTAGTTATTTGCATCCTTTCTCTTTTTTTCTTGGTCAGTCTAGCTAAAGCTTTGTCAATTTTGTTTTCAAAAGAACTTTGAATTTTTTCAAACAAGAATTTCATTGTTTTGTTTATTCTCTCAATTGTTTTTCTATTCTCTATTTCATTTATCTCCAATCTTAATTATTTCCTTTCTTCTTCCAAGTTTGGGTTATTTTGCTATTGTTTCTTTAGTTAATCAAGAAGTAAAATTAGACTATTCAAATGATTTTGTCCTTCTTTTTTTAATATAGGCTTTCATAGCTATAAATATTCCTCTTGCACTGCCTTCACTGCATTCCATAAGTTTTGGTGTATAGCATCTTTGTTTTAATTTGGCTCTATGCGCTTCTAATTTCCCTTGTAATTTCTTCTTTAACCGTTGGTTGTTTAAGAGTGTGCTGTTCAATTTCCACATATTTGTAAATATCCAGTTTTCCTTCTGTTGATAATTTCTAACTTCACTCCATTTTGGTCAAAGAGGTTACTTTTTATGATATCAATGTTTTAAAATTTATTTAGACTTCTTTTAGGCCCTAACATCTATGGTCTGTTCTAAAGAAAATGATCTGTGTGCATTTGGAAAGAATGGATTTTCTGCTGTTGTTGGGTGAAGTCTTCTATATGTGTGGGTTAGATCTAGTTGGTTTATGGTGTTTTTCATGTCCTATATTTCCTGATTGATCTCCTGGATCAAAAATCCATTGTTGAAAGTTGCTTATTGAATTCTCCAAATATTATTGTATAACTGCCTGTTTCTCCTTTCAGTACTGCCATTTTTTGCTTGATATTTGGTGTCCTGCTGTTAGGTACATATGTGTTTAAGATTGTTAAATTTTCCTGTTGAATTGACCCTTTTTTGCTTCTTGTAACAGTTTTGACCTCTAGTCTATTTTATTTGATATTAACCTGGTCATCCTCACTCTTTTCATTACTATTTGCCTGAAATATTTTTTCCATCCTTTCAGTGTCAAATTATCTGTGGATCTGAGATGGGTCTTTTGTCAACAGCAAAGAATTGAGTCATATTTCTTTTTCCAGTCTACCAATTTCTGCCTTTTATTGGAGAGTTTAATCCATTTACATTTAGGGAATTACTAAGGCAAGTTTTACTTCTGCCATTTTGCTAATTGTATTTATGCACCTTATACCTTTTTTGTCCCTCCTTTCCTCCATTACTGCTGTCCTTTTTGTCTAGATTATCTTTCGTAATGAGCCATTTTTATTCATCTATCCTTTCCCTTTGTGTAGATCTGTTAGAGAATTTCTTTATTGTTAACATGGGGATTACATTAAGATACTAAGTCTATTACAATTTGGTTTGTGCTGATTTTAACTTGACCTCCATAGTCTACATATACACTGTAACTATATGTCTTTCTGCCTCCCTTTTATGTTGTTCATGTCACAAATTACCTTTTTATGTATTATGTGCACAGTAACAAAGATTTACGCTTGTTTTTTATTTATGCATTTGAATTTTCAGCCTTGTAAGAAGTAAAAGCATTGCAAATGAAAAATGAAACAATTCTAGCATATGTATTTTCACATATTTTTACTTACACTGAAGATCTTTATCTCTTCATCCAGCATTGAGATACTGTCTAGTGCCTCATCCGTTCAGCATGGAAGTCTCCCTTCAGCATTTCCTGTAAGGCAGGCCTAATGTGATGAACTCCCTCAGTTTTGTTTGTCCAGAAATGTCTTAGTTTTTCCCTCATTCTTGAAGGACATCTTTGCTGGGTATATTATTCAGCACTTTATGTCCTCTCACTGCCTCCTGTCCTCCATCATTTTTATCGAGAAACTGGATATTGGTCTTTTTAAGGATCCCTTATATGTGATATGTCACTTCTCTCTTGCTGTTTTTAAGATTCTTTCTTTATTCTTGGCATTGGACAGTTTGACTATAATGCGTCTTGGTATAGAGCTGAGTTCATCCTGCTTGGCATTCGTCGAGCATCTTGGGTTTGTATATTTATATCTTTCATCAGTTTTGGGAAGTTTTATGCCATTATTTCTTCTTTATTCTCCTTCTGAGACTCTTAGGATGCATATATTGGTACATTTGATGATGTCCCTTAGGTTCTTCAGACTCTGTTCATTAATTTATTTTTCATTCTTTTTTTTTTTTCTGCTCCTCAACCTGATCGACTTCATTTTTTTTTTTTACTTCAAGTTGGCTGATCCTTTTTATGCCTCCTCCACTCTGCTCTTGAACCCCTCTATTGAATTTTTCACTTCAGTTATTGTACTTTTGAGTCCCATAATTTCCATTTGGTTCTTCTTTATAATTTCACTTTCATTCTTGAAATTCTCATTTTGTTCATATATTATTTTGCTCATTTCCTTTGGTTCTTTATCCATGTATTATTTTAGTTTATTTATCCTATTTATGAGACTTTTTTTATAAGATCTTTGATTAGTTATACCAGAGGCTGTGCGTCCTGTGGAATAGTTTCTGTTGAATTCTTTTTCTCCTGTGACTGGCCGTACATTCCTATCTCCTTCATATGATTTATTTTTTGTTGAAAACCAGAAATTCTGAGAATTATGTTGCGGTTACTCTGGCAATATAGTTTTCTCATTCTTCAGTCTGCCAGACTATGAGCAAGAAGGAAAAAAAAAAAAAGAAAAAACAAAGAAAAATGAAAATAAAAAGGAAGAAAAGAGAGAGGGAAAAAAAGGAAAAAATACTAACAGACAAGACACCTACAAAAAAATAACAAGGAAGTACAAATAATGAACTGCACTGCCTCCCCAAGTCTCTTATTATATACTGATGGGAAGCCAAAGTTGCTACTTTTGAGGCTGAAGACTAGGCCAACTTCCCTGCTCATCCATCAGGGATCCACCAGACCCAAAACATTAAAACAGAGAATGAAAAAAAAATGAACAACCAAAAAATAAAATAAATTATAAAAATAAATAAAGAGAAGATGAAAGAAGGAGCTCTGGCTCTTTATGTCCCTGTAGGTTTGGCGTGAGGCCAGGAGACACTACAGCTGAGAGAAACTGAGGCCAGCAGCTGTCCTGGGTCCTTAGGGATGCACCACTAAGCAACTCAGGAAAGTGAAGGGAGAAAGCCGACCAAAGACAAAGTGTACTGGGCAGTGGTGGTGGGGAGGGGAGGCGTAGAGCCACGGCTGGAGTCTACGCTGGGCCCCCCAGGGTCAGCCAGAGCAGGAAACGCCCCCCCACACAGAAAGAAGGAGGGAAGGAAGGAAGAAAGGTACAACGCTGGCCCTTCACATCCGGGAGGGTGCAGTGGGAGGCTGGAAGCTCTGCTGCTCCTGCTTCACACCGCTCCCTCGGGTTCCCCAGACCTCGGCGTTCAACCCCTCCTGCGGCACCTCGAGCCTTGGGGGGGGTTCTCAAGCTGAGTGCTGAAGCACTTGGGGAAGTCCCCACATACTCCTCCTAGGCGGGGCCTTCTGGGGAACAGAAGTGGAACGGACGCTCAGGAGGTGGCTCAGAAGTCAGCCCAGGTACGGCTGGAGAGCAGGGGCAGGGCAGGCCGAGGCTGAGGGGCAGACACTCCGAGCTGAGAGTCTGCCGGGGAGACCCCAGCTTGGAAGTGATCTCCCCCGGGGCCTTCTAAGGAAAAGGATGTTCCTACCAGCAGGTGACCAGTTAGTGCCGAACCCTTCTAAGGAGTTTTGCTTTCAGAAAGGGGTTATTGCTTTCTGAAATAGCAAGGTGAAGCCAATACATATTTTACTTCCTTTTTTAGATAAGGAACTATGAATAACAAAAGCTCTCCTCCAGACAGCTTGTATTTTGACTAAAGCCATATTTGTTTTCATAACTGCTTTAGGCTTCCCTGCAGGGTGGTAAACTGTCTTAAAGGGTCCAGCTTGACCCTGTAGGAGCACCCGTGTGTCTGTGGGCTGTTACAGGTCTCCAAGAATTAGCGCATAGTTTCGATTTTTTTTCTTTCAAGTGCTCGGGGGTAAATATTTGCACAATTTAGGAACAATGGTGTTATTCCTTAATGAGCCAATGTTAGCTACTGTTTCAACATGAATTTATAACTTGTTTTTACTCTCTGGGATAGCACTTAAAATGTGGATTATATTTAGGTAGTTTGCAGATGAAAATTTTATGAGCCTAAAATAAGTCTTATTGAAACTTCTCTATAATGTTAATTCTTTCATAGATGTATTTTCAAAGTAGTAAAATATTCATGATTACAAAATACTGGAAAATTATTCCAACATTTCTTTGGAAAGCAAATGGTCCATAATAGTATTTTGTGTCTTTCCAAAGCTGTTTCTGTATGTTAAATATTCTGCCATATGGTGGATATATTATCTGTTCTCATATTGGTAGTCATGATAGTTAGTACTAATGCTTAGTTTTTTTTTTTTTGTTTTTTTTTTTGACTCTTGAAGCAGTGTTCTCTCCTGAGGTAGACTTAAAAATGAGAACTTATGACTTTGCAGTGATTTTCATCAGTGTTTTTAAACACTAAAATATTCTCCTTCAAAGACTATGGACTTTCTATTCAATATATACATATTTATTGAGCATTTTATTATGTATATTGGATCATTATGTTAGGTCTTTTTGTGATTAAAATGAAAAAGCCATATTCCTAAAAATGTAAATTATTATTATAGGTGAGACAATATATAATTCATTAAAAAGTCCATTTGGTTTTTAAACAAGCAGTCAACTAGCAGCAGGCATAATAACACCTTAAATTTGTCAAGCTCTTAAGAGCTTTGAACCCTTTTATAAAAATACATGATCATATTTGTCATGTGAGATAATGATATTTTCATCTTCTGACAGATGGTTTCTATTCTTATATATGTTATTCTTATAATAGTTAAAAAGATCTAATTGAGGAAGTTCCTTTTTTATATTCATCTGATTTTGTTCTCATTATATTACTTTAAAACTTTTGATTTGTTTTTCCTGGTATCTCTTTTTATACTTTGGTGCTATATTCAAATATAATACTTATTTTAGGGAGCAAATGAAATTTCCATTTTCCCCAACTTTTCTATTCTTGTAAATTTTTTCCAATTCTCCATACCTTGCCTTGGTCTTGCTCTTTCTCTCCTATGAATACAGAAATAGCTGCTGCTAATGTAAATGATATGTTATATAATGATGCATTTTTATCACCACAGCATCTTCAGACAGTTATGTGTTTTTCCTTATTATTTTAGATGTGGATAATTTTCATTTTATAAAGCTTCTATTATGTTGTACAGAAATACCTAACTTTAAAAAGTCCTTTGTATCAAGGTGATACATGATGAGAAAAGGTAACATTATTTAGTCACAATATTTTTGAACTTAATTCTTTTATTCTTCTTGTACTAAATAATCTTTGGCACTGCAGAATGCACACCTAATCATTAACACTCATTTAAAGTACTTATTAAAATAATAATTAGGAATTATTTCTTTTGGGAGCTGTTAAGTCAGGGTATCTGAGGCAGGATGTGCAATGCTCTGTTTAATTGGTTCAGCATTCTCAGCGTTTTCCACTAATGCATTGTTTCAGGCTGAAGGGGGAGAGCAAACAGGTGGCGGAGTATCGACAGACGCTCCACGAGCTGGCCGGCTGGTTGGCCCAGGCCGAGGAGGCCGCGCGGGGGTCTGTCCCCACGCGGGGGGAGCCCCGGCAGGAAGTGACGGTAAGTGACCCGCCCGTCCCGGGGCCTCCAGGGCCTTTTTTTTTTTTTAAGCAAAGGGAGAATTTGTTGACTCATTTAGTTGAAAAGTCCCAGGTGGAACTTCAAGTAAACCGAAAGCCAAGTGCTCGGTGTCATCGGGCGTGAGCCCCTGTCTCTTGGCTTTCTTCTCTGTCAGCTCCCTTAATGGTGACAGTGGTGACCGGCAGTCCAGGCTTACTTATTCAGCAGCTGCTGCTGAAGGATGACCCACTCCAGCTGCCAGGGACTTGGCTAGGTTTAGCACTGAGAGTTCTGTGCCCCGGGAACCGGCCGTTCTGGGCAGACAGGGACGGCTGGGCCCTCGGAGTCCGCCTTGGAGGCCAGGGGGCTCGTGGGCAGCCGCTGGGTGTGCCATGTCCACACTTGAGAACCAGGGCCTGGCTGGAGAGAAAAGGGCAAGGAACTTTGGGAAATGCGATGAGCTTAAATGAGGAATTGATTTTTAATAGCAGCTATGATTTTGGTCTTTCAGGGTGGCAAGGCTTGGTGGGCTCAGCATGCAAAGGAAGGTTTGGGGGATTTTTTTCACATAGACATTATTGTTTTAGAATATAGTAATGCTGGGAAGCATAATTTTTTGCTTTTAGATTTCAAAGATAATTACTATTTATTTTTTGTGAAATTGACTATTACCAGAGAACTCAAAGTGAGTGATTACGGCATCTTAGTATCCTGGTTGTTTTAATCAAATTTCCTGTTAGTGTGCACCCAACAAGAATTGTTTATTGTTGCGTATGCAGGCAATCCATGACAAGACAGATGTGCTAATATAAATATATTCAAGATCCATAAATTTTTACTTCCATGCATGTTTTTATTTTTGTTAAGAATTAAAATGCTTGTTGCAGAGCAATATGCATAATGCACTCACATTAAAAAAGTGTGTGTGTGCATAGGTGCATGTGTGTGACTCTGTGAGTTTGTGAGCTTGTGTGCATGTGTGCGTGCATGCAAACGTGTGTGTGTGTGTGTGAATGCACGTGCAAATGGGCCTGACAGCATATCCACTAATTTGATAAGAGATTTTTGTTATTTTTTGTTTTATGTGGTGCAATGCTATTTGAATTATTTTTATTTCCATTAAGAAACTTAAGAAAATTAATTTAATTTTAATTAATTTAAAATTTTAATTATAATTTAAGAAAAAAATAAAAATAAAGGTAAAACTCTAAAATACAGGTACTTATTAAATTTTGGAAAGCATTTATTAAATTCTTTTTCAAAATTTGAAAAGTATCTAGTAACTTTATTCCTTTTATTTTTCTAAAAACCTCAGCAGTTTTCTTGGAACGTCCCTTTTGGAAACCGTTTCTGTGTAATGAAGGGTGGGACAGTGTGGTAGGGTGGGGAGGTCAGAGCAGGTGGGAGGTCGGACGCGTGCCGTGCTGCTGCCGCCTTTTCACAGCTTTTCGTTGGCACAGACTTTGTGCTCATAGTTCAAGAGCAGGATGCCCAAGCAGCAGTGGAAATGGGATTTAATGCAACACCATTCAGAGAGCGAGAGAGTGGTGGTGTGCGCCTGCTCACGCCTGCAGACACTTGCTCACACCTGTGCATGCCTACACACGCTTGAACACACCTGCTCACACCTGCACACACCTGCTCATGCCTGCACATACCCATGTGTGCCTGCACACTCCTACTCACACCGTGTACACCTGCACACTCCTGCACATGCCTGCGTACACCTGCACACGCCTTCTCATGCCTGCACATGCCTGCGTATGCTTGCTCACATCTTCTCAAGTCTTCACATACCTGCACACACCTGTACACACCATACACACCTGCACACCCTTGCACATGTCCTGGAGGCGTATGTTCTCTTCTCTGTCAGTTACAGTTTATCAGTGTGAGTTCAGTCTTTTGAGAGTTTGTGTCCATCTAAGAAATGAAAAGCCCCCATTTACTGCATGCTTGCCACGGAGCCTCCCGGTGCAGGTCTTGGGCTTTGCCCAGCATGACAGCCTCTGGCTTCCCCTGTCTTCTGACCCTCCAGGACTTAACCCAGGAGATGGAAACGCAGGCGGAGAAGCTCCGATGGCTGAACAGAACGGAATTAGAGGTGCTTTCAGACAAAAGTCTGAGCACACAAGAAAGAGAGAACATTTCAGAAAGCTTGAGAGCTGTGAATACGGCGTGGAGTAAGGTGTGTGTGCAGTGTTACGGGGCTCCTTTCTCGGTGGGTTTATCGACTGCCTTGGCAAACGTCGGAGGCCACATGGCTTTTCTTTTTACGTACACCCAGACGGGGCATCTCTCACTGCTGCTTGCTGAGACCCCTGGGGCTGCCAAAACCAAGCACCGCTAACGGAGGGGCTTCAATAGCAGGCATTTATTCTCTCGCAGTTGGAGGCCAGATGTCCAAAATCACGGTGACGGCAGGGTTGTGTCTGTCCGAGGGCTCCAGGGGAGATCCTTCCAGCATCTTCTGGCACCTCAGGCTGGGCTTCCCCCGGGTCCCTCCTCTTCTTACAGGGCCCCCATCCTTTTGGCTTAGGGGCTTATCCTGCTCCAGTGACACCTCATCTTCACTAAGTACATCTGCTGTGACCCTCCTTCCAAATAAGGCTGGTTCACAGGGGTCCCACAGGCGAGACCCCAACATACATTTCCAGGGACATGACTTATCCCATAGCCCTGACTAATCACACTTCTGTTTTCTCCTCTGTCATAGGAGCACACATTCTCAAAGAACACTTTTTAACTTACATGTCATTTTTTGGCCTGGGGAATCTACATGTTAATACAACATGGAATAATGAATATGTGCTGGAATTCGGCAATAGAATGCCAATAATTATTTTCCAAAAATGATCTTAAAATAGCTTTCTGATGTCACAAGTGACTTTCACCTATGTAAGTTTATTTTTAATGCTTTTATTCATTCAACAAGCATTTACTGAGCATCTACTAGGTCCTGGTGGAATGTAGTGGCTTGTCGCTAAAACATGATCAAGCTATTAGTTTCCCTCACACCATTGCTCTTCTGAGGTTGGAGCTTAGCTGAGGGAGAGGAAGCCACGGGTCTCTGAGTCTTCAGCCTGTACAGACCATGTCGGGCGTGAGATCCGCTGGGGCCTTGGGATTTGTCTGGCTCTGCCCCTGCTCTGGACGGCCCCGCATCGGTCATCTCTCCTCTCCAGCGACCTCGTCAAACGAGGCAGGTGCCTTGCTGCGAACCTCTCCCTCGATGGAGGCAGGACCTCGTGCCTGCTCCTGCACACCTGCACATGCACACCTGCTCACATGCACCTGCTTACGTGCACCTGCTCGTGCACACCTGCTCCTGCACACCTGCACACACACACCTGCTCATGTACACCTGCTCATGCACACCTGCACACGCACACCTGCTCACATGCACCTGCTCCTGCACACGCA
>PVKY010003237.1:0-22346 GCA_004027775.1 Bradypus variegatus | reverse complement strand
CATGTGCCTTCACAGGTAACAGAGGTTTTCTGAATGCCATTGGCCATCCTCTAGTGAAGCATTAGTAAGCTGGAACTCCTTCCAAGCAAAACGAATAGCGAGGTGCATTGCTCAAAGTTCTGCCCACCGGGAGGATTTCGCTTCACCACTGTCCATCCAGAATGTCCCAGAAAGGGACTGCAGTGTTGCAGTTGTATGATTTTGGGTGGTACTTATATATTGTGCAGAACCATCTTTAAACCAGGCCTGAATATTCTCTTCCTCAGTCAACTGATCATAAGGAACTTCCCAAGAGGCCATAGCTATGGGCTGGAAAAGAGAAGGTAAGGTGGAAGGAGTGGGGGTCATGGGCTTTTGGGCCACTTCCTTATGTAACTTACTTGTGCCTTCAGGGCCTGCTTGGGCCCTATCCCATATAACCCCTTTCCATTTTATGACGGAGGCTGCTGTGCACACCCAACTTTATGGCTTGGCGGTTCAAACAATACTCGCTTCATGATGGGCAACTCAGGTCTCATGGTAACTTGGTGGCCCATGGTTAAACATTCAGTCTTTACTAAGGCCCAGTAGCAGGCCAAGTGCTGTTTCTCAAAAGGAGAGTAGTTATCTACAGAGGATAGTAAGGCTTTAGTCCAGAATCCTAAGGGCCTGCATTGTGATTCTCCTATAGGAGCCTGCCAAAGGCCCTAAAGAACATCTCTGTTTGCCACTGACACTTCCAGCACCATTGGGTCAGCTGGATCGTATGGCCCAAGTGGTAGAGCAGCTTGCATAGCAGCCTGGACTTGTTTGTAGAGCCTCATCTTATTCAGATCCCCAATTAAAACTAGCGGCTTTTCTGATGGCTCTGTAAATGGGCCAGAGTAGCACACCCAAATGAGGAATATGTAGTCTCCAAATCCAAAGGGGCCAACAGGCACAGTGCCTCTTTTGTGGTTGTAGGAGGGGCCAGATAGAACAGCTTTTTCTTCACCTTAAAAGGGTTATCTCAACATGCCCCACACCACTGGACACCTAGAAATTTCACTGAGTGGAAGGTCCCTGAATTTTTCTTGGATTTATCTCCCACCATGTGAAATAAAATGCCTTACTCTTAAGTCTAGAGTAGTTGCTATATCTTCCAATCAACACATCTCATCAATGTATTGAAACTGTGTGATGTCTTGTGGGAGGGAAAGATGATCAAGTACCCTGTGGACAATATTATGACATAGGGCTGGTGAGTTGATAGACCACTGAGGTAGGACAATGAATGTAAACTGCTGGCCTTGCTAGCTGAATGCAAACTGTTTCTGATGGTCTCTATTAATAGCTATTGAGAAAAAAGCATTTGCCAGATCAATAGCTGCATACCAGATACAAGGGGATGTGTAGATTTGCTCAAGAAAAGATACCACATCTGGAATAGCAGCTGCAATTAGTATGACGACCTGCTGAAGTTTGTGATAATCTACTGTCATCCTCCGAGACCCATCTGTTTTCTGCACAGGTCAAATAAGAGGGTTGATTGGGGATGTGATGGGAATCGCCATCTCTGCATCCTTTAAGTCCTTGATGGTGGCACTAATCTCTGCAATCCCTCCAGGAATCAGTATTGCCAGAAGCAATACTGGTTTACTATTTTGCTAGGCAGGGGAAGTTCTAGTGATTTCCACTTGGCCTTTCCCACCATAATAGCCCTCATGCCACGAGTCAGGGAACCAATGTGGGGATTCTGCCAGTTTGCTGAGTATGTCTATTCCAATTATACATTCCAAAACTGGAGAAATAACCACAGAATGAATCCACAGTCCCACTGGACCCAGTGTGAGATGGACCTGAGCTAAGAGTTCATCGGTCACCTGACCTCCATAAGCCCCTACTCTGACTGGTGGACCAGAGTGATGTTTTGGGTCCCCTGGAATTAATGTAACTTTTGAGCCTGTGTCTAATAATTCTGAAATGTCTGATCATTTCCTTTCTCCCGTTGCAAAGTTACCCTGGTAAAAGGCCGTAGGCCTCTTTGGGGAAGGCTGGGGGGAAGATTAACATTATAAATTTAACATTGTAAATATTTGGCAGTGTAACAGGGTCCTTCCCCAAGGGGACCTGGCCTTCCCTTTATTCAAGGGGCTCTGGGTCTGTAAACTGTCTAGGAAGTGATTAAGGGGCCCTGACTCTATTGTTATTAGAATTTTGTTCACTTGATTTTGAACTCTTCTGCTTATAAGATCAAGTAAGAATTTAGTAGACTGCCCTTCTGTTTTACTTCTGGGTATCCCATGATCTATTACTGCTTTGAGTCTGCTGTCATCCATTATGGTAGCCAGGCCCACCTTGTCTTTGGCAAATAAGTGCTGTCACTTGGCTTCTGCCAACCCGAGATCTGATCTTCCCCACTGTGTTAAAGGATTCCAGCTCAGTGACAACAGTTCCCACAGTAAAATCTGACCTACAGGGAAGGGTGACTACAGAGCTCTTCAGGGATGATGGAGTTAGTGTCACAAATTTATTCCTCACAGTTCTGGTGAAAGGTGTGCTTTTGGGCATTCCTCAGGTGTGTGAGCAGGTCTTCCATGATAAATCCACTATCATGGAATCCACCTTCCAATCTTTCTAAGCCTTTTGGTCCCCTCATCTAGATTATACCAGGGCAATTCTGGCATTTCAACTTCAGGCAATGTAGACCACCTTTTTTTCCACACTTAAGAAACCACCCATGCAAACTGTCAGAGCCCTTTCTAATCCCTTGAGCTTCAACATGGAATTCAGACACACACACATACACACACACACACACATGTATATTTTAAATATTATGAGATTTTTGGAAGTGATTGGCTCATGCAACTGCGGGCATAGGCAAATCCAAATTCTGTAAGGCAGACTGCAAGCTGGAAACTCCAATGATGGTTTTCAGTGAATTCCCCAGGAGAAACTGGCTGGCTGAAGTAGAGATGGAAATTCTCTCTTCTGACTGCTGAAACCATCACTTCTCCCTTTAAGGCCTTCAACTGATTGGACGATATGTCTCTCATTGCTGAAGGCTGTCTCCTCTGTTGACTGTAGATGCAATGATCCATAGATGCATTCAACTGGCTGATGATTTAAGGGTTGCTTGACCAGACAACTGGACACCATCACCTGGGCAAGGTGACACATGAACTTAATCATCACTCCATCTCTTCCAGTTTGCTAATGCTGCAGTTTTGCAGAACACCAGAAATGGATTGGCTTTTATAAAGGTGGTTTATTTGGTTACAAAGTTACAGTCTGAAGGCCATAAAGTGTCCAAGGTAAGGCATCAACAATTGGGTACCTTCACTGAAGGCTAGCCATCGGCATCTGGAAAACCTCTGTGGCTGGCGTCCACTTGCTCCCAGGTTGTGTTTCAAAATGGTGTTCTCAAAAATGTTGTTCTTGGGGCATTTTGTCCTGTCTTAGCTGCAGCTCCTCTTCAAAATGTCACTCTCAGTTGCTCTGAGGTCCCTCTGTGAGCTCTTTTTTTAGGATTCCAGGGAACTAATCAAGACCCACCCTGAATGGGTGGGGTCACATTTCCAAGGAAACATTCAATCAAGAGGTCACACCCTAATCAAAGGTGTCACTCAACAGTCGGGTGGGTCACATCTCCATAGAAACACTCAATCAGAAAGTTTTAATATAATCAACACTAATACCTCTGTCCCCACAAGACTGCATTAAAGAATATGGCTTTTACTGGGGGACATAGCATATACAAACCAACACATCATCAAATCAATAACACAAGGAAAGTAAGAATCAGAGGCTGCCAAAATGTTAATGTAGCCAGTAAGGAAGTGGGGCTTGCTTTAATTTTTTTGGACTGTATAGCTATTTTTGTAAATGTTACCAAGTGCATTGTTATTGTGACGATCAGTTCTTCAGTGGAGAGACTGTCTTTGGACAAATGAGCTAAGTAAAAGGCCTGCTGTGATTAGGAAGTGTTCCTTGATCATCACTTTTAACTTTGGAGGCAACATGGGGTACTAGTTTGGGGTCTGAAATCCCCAGTCTTGGGTTCAAGTGGTGGCTCCTCCACCCCTCATTTTCCAGCTTGGGCCAAATCACTCTGGCTTCATTGAGCCCTGTTTCTTGGCCACACACTGGAGATAGCAGTACCTCCCTTGTGGGCTGCTGGAATGACTATACCCCAAAACAGACATGCATGAAGTGTGTCGGATGCATGGTGAACACTCTGTAAATATAGGCTACTACTATCATTTTAACTTAAAATCAAGGGAAGTTACACCTAAATGTGCCTACCCAGACATGATTCTCAAGATGATTTTCAAGGGGAATCCAAGGATCTTAGGACTGTTGAAGAGACCTTGGGAGTCACTGATTCTAACCTCTGATTCGATGCGAGGATCCCTTCTTCAGCACCCTGCCAGGGAAGATCCCATATTATTTCAGGACATCTTTAATCGTTTCATAGATAGAAACCTGAAACCAGCCTCCCTGTGACTTTGATCCATTTGCTGGAGCTCTGATCTCTGGGATACTGCAGAAAAGGCTCACATCTGACCATCCTTCAGACAATACTGAGGCCAGTCATCATAGCCCATCCACTCTCAGCTTCTCTCTCCAGCCCGAGAAGCCCCAGTTACTTCAAGCGCTCCCCATGTGTCGTAGTCTCCACACGTTGTTTTAAAAGACAACGCGAAACAAAAAACAAAAAAAACCAACTTGAGCAGAAATTGCCCACTCAGTTCAGTGGGGCTTTCCTCCAAGCTCTTGCCCTGGGAGACTGTGTTTATGTACCTGCTACTGCTCTGATTTGCATGCACTTTTGGAAATTCTCCCTTGGAATTGCCCCATTCCTTTAGAGTCATCCTTGATTCTCACCAAACATGGTATTGCCCCAGACTGAACATCAGCCTTGCTTGTCCATGATTCTGGAACGGTTCTAAATATCAAATCCATCCTGAAACAATGACTTGCTGTGCCCGAGGGTGTTCAAAAGTATGTGCTGTGAGTTCTTAAAGTCATGTAAAAACTTAAGCCATAAAAATGCTATTGGTTCTGTTTGGGAGATGGAAAAGCTTTGGAACTAGAGCGGGGAGGACTGCACGACCCTGTGAATGCAATTAATGCCACTGAACTGTACATTTAAAAATGGTTAAAATGCCAAGTTTTATGTCATATATACTTTACCACAATGAAACCAAAGAAAACACTGCTTGCTTAATTTTAAAAATAACCTCAGTGGGGAAGCCTTTCTAATGAGAACACAAAACCCAACTTCATAAAATAAATTTGTGCAAAAATAACATATGTTTGATAAATTTAAACACATAGAGATAACAAAATTCTGCATTGAATAAACCACCATAAACAAAGCCAAAAAGTAATACCAAAATAGGGAAAATATTTGCAGCATATTGTATCAGTAATTTCCTTACTACATAAAGAGCTCCTAAAATCAACTATAAAATGATGACAATTGTATAGAAAAATGTTCAAGGGATGTGAACAGATACTTTACAGGAAAGGACATACAATTGGGTCTTAAACACACCCGATGCATTAGGTCAATGTATATTAAAACTACTGGTGCCCCCTCCCATTTTTTTTTTTTTACTTACGAAAATGGCAAAGATCAAGAAATTTGGCCATAACTCTAGTTGATAGTACAATTATGATATTCTTTCATCAGTTGTAACAAAGATACCACACTAATGCAAATTATGGGGGTGGGTGAGTAGGTATATGGATATGCTGTAATTTCTGCATGATTTTTCTGTAAATCGATAATTTCTGTAACTAACAGAAAAAAGGTTTGGCCATAGCAGTGTTGGTGAAGGCCCCAGGCAGCCAGCAGGATAGTCTGTGAGATGCTGTTTTAAGTGAAAACAGAAAGAGGGGCATGTGTGGACAGCAGGCTAGCGTGTGGAATGGGCCACATTTGTCTGAGAGCCAAAGGCCCCCAAGTCTGGGTACGCTTTTTGGGGAGGTGCGAGTGGGAGAGGCAGGAGGGGACCCGTCTGTGTCTTCACATCCAGCCGATGTGCACGTGTAGCTATTTTTAAGAAACGAGAGCCTACTTTTATGATCAACAAGACACTCAGAGCCAAATGACTTGCACATTTTGCTGGGTCCCGAAATATTCCATGACTTATTGGGTGATCTTTTGGGAAACTTCCAATTATTCCTACTTTTTTTAGAAGTGAGAGCACTGACTTCCTTTAAATGGACTGAACCGATTTTCACTTCTAACTTAATGCATCTTTATTTCCCGGCCTACTGAGTCCTTTAAATACTTAAACCATTAGGCATTATGGAAGGCCAGGGGCTGGGGACCTGCCAAGGCAGGGCTGCTAAGTGTGGGCGGGAAGATGGGCTTTGTGTGTCCTTGGCAATGGGTTAGTCCTTGTGGGTTTTTTTAAACTTGGGGGTGGGGGGGAAGCCTTTCCTGCTTTGTCATTCTGTCTGGGTTGGCTACAGACCTCTGGATCCACCCCCACCAGCTCTAAGTTTTTGAGGGAACCACTGGCAGTCTTCACTGGTAGGTGGTTTGTGTCCCGGGGTCTCCCTCCAGCCTTTGGAGTTGTGCGCTGACAACCACAGGCTGGAGCGTGGTTGCCCCCTCTTTTCCTGAGCACCCTGCAGGCCCAGAGCTGCTCCACCTTCCTTCAGACCCCTCTCCTATCTCTGCCCCCTGCAAGGAGCAGCTTCTGGGTGGCAAGGACGGCTCTTTTCTGGCTTCTCACGTGCAAAAAGCCCTTTTCTCTCCTCTGATGGCCTCTCACATGTGCTTTCTCACCTGGGCTTACAGGGCCCTGGGCACCCTGAACCCCAGCCTGGCTGGGATGCTTTGGGCCCTCAGTGCTTGGAATGGGGGCTGGGCCCTGGGGTGTTTGAAGTACATGTCCCATGAAAGCCAGGGAGGCCCCTGCCAAACACATAGGGTCTACAACGTGCTCTCCAGCCTTTTCTGGTTGGAGAAAACCGAGCTGTTGGCAATGCCCCCAGAGCCTCAACATGGCCCATGGGGTACTACTGTCCCCAGGAGGGGGTGGGGACAGTCTGCAGAACCCACAGAGGCTGGTTCCAGCTTGTCAGAACAGCCTGTGCCCCATAGGCCCTGCTGGCCATGCCAAGTAGGACCACTGACTGGTAGGAGGATGTCAGGAGGAAGAGATGGCCAAGCCCCCAGGGGCTTCCCCCTGAGGCCATCATGAGATAAACCAAGAGGCCTTAAAGGCACCACACCCTCTGCCACCCCACTTGGGCAGGGTTCTTCAGATGTGAGTAATCGGGGCCTCATGCTCCCCCCACTGTGGCCGGGGTGGGTGGAATGGGGCTGTTGTTTGCACTGTGAGGGGTCAGAGAGCACAAGAGCCTTGTAAACCTTTATTAGAGTGGAGCACACAGGCCCAGCTTATTCCAAGTCCTGTACATTCACAGAGCTCGTCATGACCCGGCCGTCTCCCGCTGTGGACGGACAGACAGCAGGGGTCCCGGGGCCACAGCTCTACCCGTTGGGCCGCCCTACTCTCCGGCTGTGGCCTTGGCTCAGGGTAGCGATACATTCACTAGACGAGGAATTGGGGGCAAACTGGGGGGGCTCAGAGCAGTTTTACGCAAGTACCCACACTACAAAGACGTCACTCAGAGACCCGGGAACCGAAACAGCTCTTAAATGTGTACAGTAAGGAGCTCTCAGCATCCAGCTTGTGTTTCAAGGCTTGTGGAAGGGCTGGGGGTGCCTGGGTGAGAGAGGAGGTGCTGTCCCCAGCCCCTCTTCCTTGGGGAGCACGTAACCATTTGTAGGGACAACTCTGTCAGTGAACTCCAAACCAAACCACCCAAGGGTTCGAGGAAAACAGCCTCAGGTCATCTCACATGTCCACTCCTAAGGAAGAGCCGAACACGGTCAGTTCCAGAGCTCCCAGCGACACCCACCTCTGGAGAGCTGGCAGTCCTGGGGCATCCTGTCTCCACCCGACTCTCCCCAGGAGCAGCAGGGCCACCAATACAGCTGCTCCGCGAAGGTGGAGCTTGGCCCCCTGGGGAGGAAACCGCAGATGCAGCTGTCCCAGCAGGAGCCCCCAGCGGACAGAGGGCCGTGGTGGGGAGCCCCCAGCAGGGCTTGCAGCTTGCACACAGCAGCTCACGGTGCCAAGGCAGGTAGACAGAGGCATCTGGGCTGGGGGGTCCACTCTATCCCTGCCCCCTGGGTCACATGGGGTGCAGCTCCATGCTGCACAGGTGATGCTAAGGCGCAGGCCAGGCCTGTCACACTGAGAACCCCACAAGGTCTAGGAAATCTGCACAGGGGACCCCACAGCCTGCAGAGGGAGGAGGGCTTGCAGGCCCCCGGGGCCTGGGCTGTGGGCATCCTCCAGCACATCGATGGTTGAGTCAAGGATGAAATCACAGCACTGTGGGGCCAAGTGATGGACCAGGACGGAGGCTGCTCCCAGGGAGAATGTTGCCTTTCTGAGAGGATGCTGCGGGGTAAATCCAAGTGTCCCGTCATATGGACTGGGGGCTGGGAGTGGGGCAGCTCGGGGACAGGACACCCCATCGAGGAGCCAGGTTGCTACGAGGCTGAGCTCTTCTGTCGGCTCAGGGAGTCGATGTAATGAAAGATGGCGCCCAGGGCCCAGCTGGTCTCAACATTGTCGATCTTCCGTGTCAGCTTGAAAACACAAGGGAGATAGAAAGGGCCATCACACAGGAAAACCTGGGGCAAAAGGCCGTCAGGCATGTGGAGAGGCCGAGATTGGGTCATCACACACAGAGGCTGGGGTCAGATTGTCCCACACATGGACAGACCAGGGTTAGGTCAAACACACGGAGAGCCTGGGGTCAGGTCATCACGCACAGAGAGGTTGGGACCAGGTTACACGCATACAGAGAGATGGGGCCAGGTCATGACATGCACAGAAAGGCTGGGGTTGGGCCACAGGACAACTGTGTGCAGAGGCAGGAGCACGCGGAGCAGCTGTGAAGCCACTATGGGACTGCAGGACTTCAGGGAACCAGAGCGTGTTGGGGAGCCACACCTCAGGGCCGCCTTCCCCAGACATGCACCATGTCCGGGTGGGAGGTGGGGGCCAGACAGGCAAGCCCTTACCTTCAGCTCCTTGTCACTGGGAAAGCCAAGCCCCTGAAGCAGGAAGCTGATGTAGGTGAGGTCCATGCACGCGAAGGGGGTGTTCTGTGGGTGGAACTCCATCGTCCGGCACACTAGGGGAAGGACAGCAGGTCCCATCAGTGTCCAGAAGATCTGCTCCCCAGGGATGGGGGCACGGGGGAGGTGTGCAGACCACGGCTCCACTACCTGGGGACACCTGTCACAGCTGCCACCCAGTCCCCAGGGAGCAGGCAGCAGCTTGGAGTGGGAAGCTGAAGGTGAGAGCCCCCATGCAGGTGGGGCACAGGGGACCCCAGGACCAAGGGGGCCCTGCACTTTAGGTCTTGGTGTCCTGGTCAGACGGCACAGGCCTCCGGGCTTCATCCCTGCCCTGATGACCCAACTGCTCCCAAGACGTGACCCTGGTGGCCCCTGGCCCCTCTGTAGGAGGGGAGGAGCCCAGGCTGGCTCGAGGGACCCGCTGTGGTGCTGGAGGACAACAGACATTCCACCCCAAGCTGTCCCCAGACTCTCCCGGGAACCTGTGTCCTGATGGAGTTGGTCGGAATAAACCTGAAGTGACATGAAAGTTAAAAAAAACAATTCTTTTTGGGAAGGGGAACTTTCAGTGGGGAAATACAAAGGTGGCCTCTTTTGATCTGCGAACTGGGAATGGTGGCCAGAAGGGCCAGACTCCACTTCCTAGTAGCTGTAGGGGTGAGTGTGGGCAGGGGAGGGAGGGCGAGGAGGACCCAGAGCGGCCTGGCTGCATCCTGAGATGTCCACAGGGGCAGCCCTGGACCTGCCCTCAGGTTCACGCGGCCACTGCGGCTGTGCTGGGACACCTGAGCAGCCTCATAGAGCATCAGGAAAACTGGAACCGAGGGAGCCTGTCCCTCACCCCGAGGAAGGGCATGGCACAGCGGCCTGCTTGCAGCTGGGAGCCTGAGGCTGAGCAGGGGCTGTCCTCAACCCTGGTTAGGACGAGGCAGCCGTGGGCTTGGGCCCTTGGAACATCATGCCCTCGCCCCCTCGGTGCTGGGGGGCCCCTGTCTGGTGCTGGGCGGTCTCTGCTGCTTTGCCCCTTGGCCTGGGGAAGCATCACCACTACTCACTGTACTTGGCTGCGACCTCAAAGTCCCCGACCACTAGGCTGCCTCCTTTCTCAGCATCTGTGGGACGAGAAGCACATGTTGCAGGCACCCAAGGGCCACAAAGCCAGGACTCCACCATGGTGCTGGGCCTGGGCATGGGGGCCAGACCGGAGCCCCACGGTGCCCATGGCCATATCTAGACCCCATGACACATACCCAGGGCCTTTGTGGCACACCCTGCAGCCTGGGCCACCAGGGTGGGATGTGTCCCTGCCTGCTGCAGGGCCAGGGGCCACCACGCTGACCGATGGAGGTTCTGGAGGGGATGGAGCCTGGGTGGGCAGGGATCTGCACAGGACCACCTGGGGAGGCAGGGCCACCTGCACCCCAGCTATGTTTCCCCAGAAGAGGCCCACCAGACCCCTCAGCCACAAAGACTGAGCAGTCTTAAAGTTAAAAAAAAAAAAAAAATGAAAGCAGGGAATTTTAGATGTTTCTGGAAGCCGTGGCACTGAGCTCAGCAATGGTACACTGGATTGATTTTCCCAGTTTGAGAGTCAGAAGTTCCCCAGTCAGCAGTGGTGTGCCAGGTCTTCACGATTCCCCTTTGGAGCACAGGGGATCAGCTTCCAGGGCTCTCTGGGGGAGGTGCCCCCGGCCTCCCACGGCCTGACAGGAAGGGCCCTGAAGTCTGCGAGGACTGCAAATGTTTTTATAAACACACCTCAAAACTTCTGTGCCCAAGAGAGGGTGGTCCTTTCCTGTGGGCCTGGGAGGGGCTTGCCCACGTATTTTTGGGCCATTCTACATGTTGAAATAAGGCTATCTCCTGTCTTTTCCTTGGCTTTGGGCATTGTTCTTAAGGGTGAATTTGATTTCTGAATACAGACCCAAGCTGTTTTTCCAGAGCCGGGTCTGACCAGTGGGGGAGATTAAACTAAATGACATTGAGCAGCCAAGAAACTCATCCCTGAGTCAGCACAGCCCACTGAGCTCTGCCAGCCCCTCCTGGCTGACCTGGAAGATGGCCCCCTGGGGCAGGGATGGCCTGAGCCAGGTTGGGGCCCCAGCAGGATGCCCTCAGTCGGGGTGACCCCAGATGCCAGGATGCCCCAAGTCAGGAGAGCTCCGGGGTCAACTCATGGGGCGCCAGGGACCACACCTTCTCTGTCCTGCTCCATGTCAGAGACCTGGCCCGAGCTTGGGGCAAGGGCTCGTGGTCCCCCTGACTGCCCAGCCCCAGCGGGGTGTCCTCAGCACACTGCGGCATGAGCAGCAGAGCCCTGCAGAGACTGGGGGAAGCAGCCAGGAAAGGCCACTCCCGCACCTGTGACACCAACTGCTTCTGGAAGCTTTTTATTTAAAACGTTAATATCCTGACCACAGCCGTTCACTCTGGTATTCACAAATTATTTCATCTAAAAAAAAAAAAATTCTGGTCATGACCCACTGAATCGACTTCACAGCCCTGTCATGAGCTTCCACCCACAGTCTGAAGGTCATCGGCCTGGGCAAACTCTAAATTTTTCCTGACCCTGGGTGGTCTCGCTGGGGTGTGGCAGACGGGTGAGACCTGGACCTCAAAACATCTTTAGGGAGATGTGAGTAAAGCGCCCTTCCCCAGGCCTGCCTGGGGCGGACCAGCCAGCCACAAAGCAGAGGTGGGGGGCCAGGTGGAGGGGCCTGGCCTGAGACAGCCACCCCCGCACAGGCCGAGGGCTGAGCCTCTGCAGGCCTGGTCACTTCCACAGGCTCCTCGCATGGCTCTGAGTCCCCGGGCCGCCTGAGAGCAGGCGTCTAAGTCCCCAGCCCGTCACTGGATGGAGTCTAAGAAATGGGTGTCTATTCATAGCAAGTGGGCTTCCTGCTTCCTAATCGGATGACACGACAATGGAGAGCAGCCCAGCCCCCTGCCCAGGAGCCCATCTCCCAGGTCCTGGGCCCCGCCCAGCCCAGCCCAGCCCTGTACCTATGAGGCCGACGCCGGCAGCGAGGTCGTAGTAGTAGGAGAAAGCATAGAAGTCCAAGTCCTTCACCTCTTCTGTGGTGTGTACTTTATCTCGGAGGACCTCTGCCACCCTGCTGGCGCACAGCTCGTAGAGGCCCGCTGTCGGGGGAAAGGAGGGTGCAGAGCAGTGGGAGGGCTGGTTCTGAGTGCCTGAGGCACACAGCCCCTGGGGGCCATCTGGTGACCCGACCCTGACCTAAATCCACAGGGGAGGTGGGACAGGAAACCCAGACAGATATGCACCCCAAATACTGCTCGCCATGAGCAGTAAGAGCACAGGGAGAGGAGACCCCTGGTATTAGGGTAGCTGGAGAGAACATGCTTTCCGTGACTGGGGGGGTGTCCCAGATCCCCACACAGGGTGGCCTCGGCTCCATGCCTCACCCCCTAGACCCCTACACAGGGCAGCCATGAACTCATACAGCCATGCCATCAGCCAGCACCTCCCTCAGCTGAGCCCCCAATGCGTGTCCCTCTCCGGCCTCATCACCGCCTCTGAGATGGGTGTACTCCCCCCCACCCCTGCCATCTCTCAGGCGAGGAACCTGGGAAAACGGGCCGCCTGCCAGGCTCACAGGCTAGTCTCCAAGTCCTCACTGGATGGTGGAAAACACCAACATGACAGGCATCACAGCTCATCGTGCCTCACTCAGCCCCCAGCCCTCCAGCCCCTGACCTGCTCCACCCCACCCCAGCCAGCCAGACGGCAGCTCCATCCTTCAGCTAGGAAGGCCAAAACCTCGAAGACCTGCCGTTTCCTCGCTCACACCCCACACCCGACCTGTATCGTCTGTACCTGTATCTCCGTATAGTTCGCTCTAACCTCTTCCACTGCCCCTGCGGCCCCCGCTGCCTTCCCCTCTCCCGGCCAACCCCGCCGCTACCCTGGGCTGCTGCATGTGTGGCTCACTCCCAGCCTCCTCACGTCCTGGCTCAGGGCTCCCTTGATCACCCTATTTAAAACCACAGTCACCCCCTCAGCACTCCCTTTCCCCTTCCCTGTTTATTTGTCTTCAAAGCGTTTCACTCGCTCTTTCTGATTTCTAGCCAAGCACACTGTTCCCTATTCAGCACAGTTGCCCCGTTTCACAGCTACTTTTAAAATGTCCTTCAGAGCATTTCTGATGGGTCTCACTGCCTATTTCTTCCCACCAGGATGTGGATTCCATGGGTCACAAATGTTACACTGTCACTGCTGGGTGCCCCGTGCTCAAAACAGGGCCCAGAGCACGGCCTGTGTGGAAGTGAGCGTCTGAGTCAGGGGACAGGCAAGAGCACCCAAGGAAGACACAGCCTGGCCTGGAGACCCAGCCGGAAACACTTCAGCATCTCATTTACAAAGAACCACAGAGCACAGAGTCACAGAGCCAGTTGTGGAGAGAGGGGAGGGCCTGGGCCTCTGCAGCTCTGACCTCGCCAGGGAGCCCGAGGCGAGGGCTGCGTGGGAGGCAGACTCCATGGCAAGGACAAAAGCCTAGATTTTCCCTCCAGTCACCAAACCAGCCTGGCCAAGCACCTGAGCTGATGGCCCAGAGACAGCTGTTTGTCTGGAGCCCCAGGGATGTCCAGGCCCTTCCCATCATGGCACGACAGGAATCTGGCCCTTTGGGAGGAAAGCATTCAGGGACTGCCCAGGGGGGCCTGTGCAGCTCCTGCGGGTGGGTGGTCCCGGCATGCGGCCAAGGTCCTCGGGGAGCCCGAGCACCTGCAGACCCTGTGCTGTTGCCTGGGCCAGGCCAGCCAGTCCACACCAGCCACCTCAGCTCAAGGGTGTCTGGAAAGCACTGGACAGGGGGCCATTCCCAGCCTTCCTGACTTCTGAGGGCAGCCCCCCACCATACCTGCCTTTTGTCCTGCGACTCTGTACGTCACCTCAGCATGTTCCCACTCTCCTCGGAAACTGGGGGCCAAGCAAGGGCTGATGAGCTCCCTTCCGTCCTGAGCTGAAATAAGACGAGAAAGAGAAGGCTGAAACCACAGCACTGAGTGGGAGCCTCCAGTGGGGAGGAACTTTCGGGTGTCTCGGGGTCGGGTGGGTGCACTGACCCTCCCTAGGCATGGCCCGACTTGTCAGTGTGCCCTATGGTAACAGGAGGCAGAACTGCCCTCACCTCGGATGCAGCCAAGCTGTGCCCACCTGGTAACATGGCCAAGCTGCGACCACCCCACGCCCGTCACTGATGACCTCTGGCTCCAGGTCACACCTGCTCGCCATGCAGCCTTAGAAAGCGGCCACCACCACTCCCCAATCTTACAGGTGATGCGAACAAGTAACTGACCCCGGAGCCTGCACATTGGCCCAGCACAAAGGAAGCCGGGGTTGCCATCCTAGCATGGCCCCCAACAAGGCCCCCTCCCAGGACACTCTCGTCCTCCTGAAAAGGGGTCTCTGCCCCCCTCCCTGGATTCTGGCCTGAGCCTGGGTTTATTGATAGAAGGTGATAGAATGAGGTCACAGGACTTCACGCAGGCTCCACTCCTCCCTCAGAGCTGCTCTACAGGAGAGGCTGCGCAGAGGCCGGGGGTCCAGGAGGCCAAGTGGAAGTGCCGAGGCCCAGACCACGCGAGGCCTGGGTCGCACTGGGAGGGGCTGAGCCCCGCAGAAGCACAAGCTGTGATAAGATGATGGCTGTTTGCTCTTTTGAACCACTTGTGTGCTGTGCAATGCCAAGTAGCCAACTGGGAGACATGTTCTCCTGGGTGGGGGCGGCCCCATGTGCCCCCAGCAGATGCTTTGGGATGGGAAGAGCATCCAGGCAGCTGGGTGGGAGACCCCACGGGACCATGGGCAGCAGATAGGAGCCGCCTTATTCTCCTGGGCTAAGCAGCAGCCATCTTCTGGCTCGGGGGGGGGTTGCAGGTGTTTCTGAGACTTGGACATGTTTCTGGTTTACAACGAGAAGGTATCGTTATGAGGCTAAACCCCAGGATTTGAAAGAAATGCATTGACATGTGATGTACATGGAAAAACCACACTTCCAGTGGAACACTCTAGGCCCACTGGGATGACTGGGTGCTTCATGGGCAAGCGTGGCTCTTGGGCTGCATCTCACTCCTGCACCTCCTGGAGACACATGGGCAGAGGCCTTGGTATCTACTGACTGACGGAGTCAGGGGACAAGCCAGAGGTGGCCGCAGAGCACACCCCATGGAACGGGGACACCCCTGCTGAGCAGGCACTCTAAGCAACGCCCCAATAATGCCGGCACCCGGCCCGATGCTGAGCGTGGGCTCCTCCCTGCAAGTGGACCAAGAAACTCTGGGACCAGATTCGAAGGACTCGGCCAGGCCCAGGCTTCATTCCAGTCAAGCACTTTGTCAAGAAGGAAGGCCAAGTTCACATTTTATGATCCTCCATGGAGCAAGAGATGATGAAGAAATATTCTCATGAAGCTGGAGTCATGTGAATGAGGAAAATCTCCTATGACAAAGTATTAGTTAGCGTTCTCTAGGGAAACAGAATCAATGAGAGACCTATAAATATAAGATTTATAAGTGTCTCACGCAACTGTGAGTATGCACAAGTCCAAATTCCATAGCGCAGGCAGCAAACTGGCAACTCCCATGAAGATGTTCGATGAACCCCCCAGGAAACGAACTGGCAACTTCAACAGCTCCTCAGGAAACACTTTGCTGGTCAGCTGAAGAAGTGACGATCTTCTATCTGTCCCACTTAAAAGTCTTAAACTAATTGGATTAAATCCAGCTGACTGCATTCTCTCATTGTGGAAGACATGCCCTATGCTGACATCATCAGTCACAGCTGCAGCCAACTGATGATTTAATAAACTAGCCTATTGGTTTATTAACCAGCCACAAACGTCCCTGCAGCAACGGTCAGGCCAGTGCTTGCTTGACACCAGACAGCTGGGTACGATCACCTGGCCAAGGTGACACACAAACCTAACCATTGCAGACAGCAATGCCCCAGAATCCTGGCCTGAAGCTTTCTCGGCAGATCTTTCAAATCATGTCAAATCCAAATGTTCTGCTGTGTACCTGGGTTCTTAAATTCTTCAGCTTTGTTCCAGAATTGACATCACCAGCTTCTTTCTTTTTAAAAACTTAGGAGTGTGCATGGATAACACACGCCCATTTCAGAAGATGCAGAGAAAATGGGTCAGTGCTCACCCTTCCTCCCTAGCAGGGCACCCACTGAGAGCACAGGGGCCACCCTTCCCACTCAACCCCATGGGCTCCCTGCTCTGGGCCTCTGTCAGCCTAGGGCCGGCCCTGCTGTCCGTGAGAGCAGGGGACAGCCAGACCCATGCCCATGGGTGACCAGCCCCAAGTCCTGGCGGGCGGCCAGCAGGCAGCTGGGACAGCAGAAAGGGCAGGGGTGACAGAGAACTTTCTTCTCAGGACCCGCCACCCCTGCAGGAAACGGACGGCAGAGCCACAGGGCCTTGGCCTCCACTTACCGGGCCTCCCTTCCACGCCTCCCAGGATCGCCAGCCGTGCTGACATCAATCCGAGTCCCAGGTAGCTGCAGGAGTAAACCCCAGTGAGGCCCGCCCAGTGTGGACCCCGGGAGCTGCCTTGAGCTCTGCCTCCCGTAAGCTTTCCTGCCTGGGACCTCGAGAGGGTAGGAGGAGGAACCTGGGGACAGGGCAGTGGGCCTTCCTGCACCTCTAGGAGCCTCTCTTGGTAGACTTTAGGGCACGCAATTAACTTGCCCTACAAATGGGGGCCTGTTTATGTGCCAGGAGCTCGCTCAGGGGTGGTGAGTAAGATAGATGTGGCCCTGTCTTTACAGACCATGTCCATGTTCCCAAAGAACCTATTTAAGGTACCACGTGGCCAACAGATGGTCCAGAAACTTCCTGCCAGTCTGGGGGCTCCTCCCCACCCTCCCCAACCTCCTCCAGAGCAGAGTAGAGTAAGGACAAAGGAAGAAATGGAATTTTACTGTGGGTAAATTTTAAAAGGAAGGAAGAGGAAGAGGAAAGAAGAAAGAATAGGGAAAAAGGGCTTTGAGGCTTCAGGTGAGGCCCACCATGGAAGATTCCCAGGCCTGAGTGCCCATAAACTGAAAGCACCTGTCCCTGGTCCCAGGAGCATGGCCAGCAGCCACAGGCCAGACAGCCCATCTCCCACTCCTGAGTCCCGGGAACAAACCTGTAGGAATAGAGCTTGTAGGTTCGGTTGAACATCTGGAACGACGTCATGTAGCCGGCTGGGGAGGTCCGTAGGGTGCCCTGGGGGAGACATGTGTGTTACTTCCTGCTTGCCCTTCTAGAAAATCATTCCCTGCCCCCTCAACCCATTGGGGGGTACAGGGCTGTTCACAGGGGTTCACAGGGGTCTCCAATCAAGTTAGTGTTCACCAAGTCACATGCTGAGAAAGAGCCCGATGCAAGGGATGAAAAAGAAAACCTCCAAAATGAAAACCTTCGTTTTCCCAACTTAGGAGTGCTGCGTTACACATTTTCAGAGAGACTGTGCACCCTGACAACTCCACCAGCAGCCAGTTCAAGTGTTCTTCTGTTGAACAGTAAAACACAAGCAGCACAGATGGGTGGGTGAGGAGGGAACCATTTCTAAAGCAGAAGTGTTTTCATCCTTTGAAACATGCCTTTGGAAAGGACAGAAAGTCCCTCCCCTGTGAAAAGAAACAAGGAACGTCCCCTCCTGCTCTTCCCCAGAGCCCTGCAGGGAAGGGGCCTCATCCCGGGGCCCAGCGGGCTGCAGTTACTCCCTAATTTGTCATCCTACCAAATACCAAAACAAAACCCATCTGCCTCATGGATGAAAGTCCATGTTTCCTCATGACGGTTTGTGTTGTTCTCCAGGCCACATTAAAACAGGAGTAAGACGCGGTCTCTGAGCGACTCTGGTCCTCAGGAGCGGGGCTGACTGGGCCTTGCAGGGCCAAGGCTGGGGGGTCCCCACAGCGCCACACATCCCGCACCTCGTCCCTCCCTCTCGCACGGGGCCCCTCGGCTCACCTCAGCCCTGGGGAGGAAGGTGATCTGGGTGGACCCCCCGCCTAAGTCCAGCATGCCGACACTCCTTCCGGGCGCTTTCAGGCCGCCTGGGGCACAGGGAGCGAAAGGCAACACAGCCCTGAGGCATTAGAGAGCAGCCAGGAGGAGGCAGAAAGTCAAAGAGCTGTTCAAAGCTGGGCCTTGCAGCAGGTAGAAAATCAAGGCAAGAGAAGTGGCCGCAGCGATTTAAAAACCTCCATTTAATGATGATTACTCTTCATCACCAGCTTAAGGGATGCAGTTTGTAGCTTCAAACCGAGCTGGGACAGGACCATGTTGACCTTTGGCAGATATGTCGGAGTGAAGATGCCCACGGGGAAGGAGCTCAGTGCACCCTTTCAAGGGGGGCCATGAGGCACCGAGGTGGAGGCCCCTGGTCCACCCCCAATGTCTGTCTGCCTGCCTCTATCCCCTGAAGGGGGCAAACCCTGCCAGGAACCTTCTTTCATCTTCACACAAGCACCACATGCTGTTCTTCTACAGAACGCACACATAATTTTCCAGTAAAGGAACAAAAATGTACACGTCCTAAGAAAATTGCTCCTTGTGGCCTGTTTCCAGGAATGGATGTTTCTGTTCCCTGTCCTACTTACAGCCCAGGAATCAATTAAAAGGTGATCAGCATTCATGCCACATTCAAACCTGAAAACATTTTACTTGTTCCTTCTCTCAGAAAAAGGAGAGCAGAACTTAAACTGGGAGGACAGGCCCTGTGGAAGCTGCCATGGGAAAAGGGGCAGGGGCCGTGTACTGGGGCCCCAGGCTCCCCCATGCGGCGGTCCCTCCCTCCCTCTGCACAGCCTGCTTGGGCTGTTGTGCCGTGGGAAACCCGAGGAGCCACTTCAAGGGTGAAAGAGGCCCTGCTCCCGTGGAGGGGGGAGGGTGATGCACGCACCTGTGAGGAAGTTGACCGTGATCCATGCAGAAACGCCTATGAGAGAGTGTTCACAAACACAGGCATTTTAGTCACTGGGGATGCTGTGAATGTAATACGGGGGACCTGCAAGTGCTTCTTTTCTCATTTCAGAGGTGCAAACAGAACAAAGCCATCCCTTTGTCACTCAATCTCCGCATCATCCAGAGACGAGCAGGCTTCTGAAATGTATTCAGTGGTTCTAAAGAATACTAGAAAGCTGGAGTACTCTCTACCAAAGGTCAGTCCTCCCTCTGGCTCTTATCCTCGTCTCCTTCTTTAGGAAGAGGCAGGAAAAGGGCCACATGTCCCCTCCCCTGGCCCCATCCAGCCCTGTTTATGGTCAGGGGCTGGTGTAGAACCTGTGTAAATGTTTTTTTTTAGGATTGGCGGTGGCAGTAGCTTCCTGAACAGGACAGCAACCAGGGACACTAAGTATTCTGAACACGGACAAGGTGGTTTGTTTCAGACACTTCACCTGTGCCTGGCTGAGAGCTGGGCAAGATGAGGATGTGTCTCTGACAGCAGTACCAGAATGGGAAGGTAACCTTAATGACTACTTGCCACTTGGCTGACCGAGGGGAAGCTCCTGCACCTGGAATTCTAGACAGAAGCCCTTTGCAGAGCCAGCCTCACCATGGCAGCCCTCGTCGTACACAGGGGCTCTGACCCTACCTTCGTCTGTGCCGTTCATGATGGAAACACAGTTGTCCCGGACAAGGAAAGGTGAAGCCTGAAACACTTCTTTCACCTAAATGTCAAGAAAGACCTTGATTTAGCCTTTAGAACTGAAAATCAGTCATTTCCAGGGGCACTATGCTTTCCCCCTGGCAGGAGAAAAGCACCAGAGGGGCATCTGATGGTGTTTTGAAGTCATGAAGACCAAGGTTCTGTTTGGGCTCCTCTAATCCTTTTGGAGGTGTCTTCTGGGTTGATGTGCTCCCTGGGCGGGCGAAGGTGGATGCTGCCCTGGACAGGTAGTGCCCTGGGCTGGGGGATGGGTGGATGGTGCTCTGGGGTGACTCTCGAGCTTCCCGGGTGTGGAGACAAAGAGGAGGAAACCCTACAGAGCAGCCGTCTTTGCAGGGACCGCCGTGTGCAGCCCGGCAGGCACTGCTCCCCGCTGGGACGGAGGGGTCCTCCTGATGGCCATGGCAGAGGGCAGGTGGAGGGGCTGTGGACACTAGCATCTGCGTGTCCTCCTCCACTTTCTAGAAGCTTGAGGCACAGGAACCTCATAACAGTCGCACACTCCCACAGTACTTGTGTCCACAGCTGAAGTTACACATTTAACAGTAGTCTCTGACAGGTGCATGACAACCCACCATTTAGCAGATAAATAGTTTGGAAATGGTTTAAAGGACAAGGAGGCTCATTTTGCTTACAGCAGAGTTTCCCTCACTCACCTGATGACAAGAGCCACCCAAGCACCTGGGAAAGAGATTCAGGGAACCTGGGAAAGAGATTCAGGCCAGGACAGGCTGGGGCCCTGGCAACACAAGGAACCAGTGTCGGGAGAAGGAAAGGGGCCTCCTCAGTGGTTACATCTGAGTATCGGACCAAGACCAGAACTGGAAGCTTCCAGAGAGAATGAGCAGGTTGAGCTGGAATGTCAGGGATGGAGCTCAACGAGTGACACATAAAGTCCCTGAATGGAAGGAAGCGCTTCAAAAGTACCACACACTTTAAAAATAAAGAGAAAACCTCTTAAATTATATATATATAGAAATTTCTTGTTATAAGAAAATTATCTTCCTCCTAGACTCATTCTAGAACAGCCTTAAAAGTCACGGGGAAGGAACTACCGTTTGTCCATGATCCCTCCACCGAAGATGTCAATGCTGACGTGTTTCCCTCTTCAGGAAGCTTCCCTGCAGACTGCTTGGTGTATAGAGAGGCCGGGTATTTAGCGTTTTGGGTTTCATTAAGCACCCCAAAGGGGAAGAAGGGTACGCTCACTTTCTGCAACAGCTTCTGGGCCTTTTCTCCCGGTAAGAGGCGCAGACCAGCGGTTGCCTTGAGCACCAGAGGCGTAGCCTTCCAAAAGTCAAAAGGGATTTCTTGTTTAGCAATGTCCAGCAGCTCCTGGATCCCCTCTGTGCTCTGTGAACAGGGCGAGAAAGAAGTGTGGTTCTGTTAGCGCACAGCCCTGGGGCTGCAGAGGCTTCCCCCACCCTTCCAGTTTTCAATAGTTTATTTATAGTGTTACTTTTATTATTTTCAACTAGGCTGGTAAAGGTGGTTGTGGGGGTGACCCGGGGACCTGGGATGACGCCTGACGATGGGTGGCAGTGCTTGGATGGGGGCAGGAGGGAGGTGAGACGAAACCCACCCTGCCACGGAGGCCTCACCACCCTAACCCTGCTGCCCTTGCCACACAACCTCAGATGCGCCCCTGGACGTGGTGAGGGCGTGGGAGGGCGTATACACTGGGGCTCCTTACAGGGCTAGGAGTCGGGGTCCAAAGGTCGGATTGGGCTGGGTCCATGTGGGGAGGGTGGGTGGCCTTGGCGGGTGTTGCTGGGTGTGCCAGCAGTTGCGACACCACGGGGCGGTGTGGCAATGTCCGCCCAAGGGAAAGCACAAGTCCCTGACGCCCAGCAACCCACTCCTAGAAGCCACACGAGACACACCTGCACGTGTGTGCAATGAGGCCTTTTTTGTGCTGTTAAGAGCCAAAGATTACTTCTATCTAAATGCCCCCCCAGGAGGGGCTACCATGAACTAAAACACATGCGTTGGAATACCACGCAGTTGGAAGAAACAAGGAGGCCCTTCACCCTGACAGTCAATGATCTTGGAGTTACACATTAGGTGGCAAGAGCCGAGCACAGGGCAGTCTGAGCATCCTGCCACTGCATATGCAAAACAAACAAGGGTGGGGTGGGGGTGGGGGATGAGTGCACAGATGCACTTGCACTGCCTCTAGGTGCCTAAAGAGCCCTGGGGTGACACCCCAGGAACCGCTGACCAGGGGCTCGGGGGAGGGGGGCTGGAGCAGGAATGTTCCCTCTACATCCTGTGCAACTTCTGGGATACAACCTACTGAAACAAGGAACATTTCAGGAATCCTGAGTTTACTCTAGAGGTAGCTAATTTAATCACATTTAATATGGTCACTCTAGAACTGCCAGTTCCAATTTTTGGTTGCACTTTGTCTTTTAACCAGGGAAGCGAGGCTGTAACGACACTGGGCACTGGAGGTATCTGTGGGCAAGCACACCACATCAGTTTCTGACCCTGGGAACATTTTTTTTTT
>PVKY010003236.1:0-22639 GCA_004027775.1 Bradypus variegatus | reverse complement strand
ATGGGATAGAGCTGACCCCCAGTAAGAAAGCAGCTATCTAGACCATCAAGTCCAGCTTGTAGCCTCCCCAGGTAGCTTCCTGAGGGAGGAGTGAATCAGATATTTGATTTTGGAAATCTTTATCTTTGCCCAAGGCATCACTTCGTGTCAACTTCTGAGATACTGGCCTTTGTCAAACACACCTGCATTCTTGGCTACCCAGATGTGGACAATCTTGAGTAAGAGATTTCCCCAGCAGAGAACCTTTGGTCTTCTACGACTGGCCCAGAGAGATTGAGTGACCTACCCTAGGTCACATTGTAAACTGATGGAGGAAGAAATAAAAAGTACAAATAAAAATAGCTACCTTTAATGAGTATTTAGTATGTGTCAAGTATGGTGGTAAGGGATTTTTATGCTTTACCTTGTTAACTATCACATCATTAATGCCTTTATTGTGGCTCTAATATTATTCCCATTTTACAGTAAGAAAGTAGGTTAAGAGAGGCAAATCACCTGCCCATGTATACACACCTAATAACTGAGTGAAGAGGGATAGCCTGACAACAGAATCCACACTGATAACTGCTCTCATCCAGAGAATTTGCAAGTTACCTAGGTCTTAGGAAGGAAGATCAACTGATTTGGTTGGGTGCTGGGGGAAAGGAAGAGAAAACACTCCTGCAATCCTCTTCCTTCCCTCATTTTCATTCTTTTTCTGGAAGGTAATTGCTTGGGGCAGTGACAACCTCCTGGCGAATTACACAGCTGGTTTCCCAGTGAGATTTGTAACAACAACCCTGCCAGCCTGGCAGCCCCCAGCAAGTTCCGGTTTAAGAAACTAATTGCTGGATTGTGTCGTTGGTGCTAAATTGGGTAATTTCTTGGTGACTGTATGTGTGCCACTTCTTCCATTCCCAGATAGATTCAAGCTACATCAGAGAAGGATTTGTCATCCATGGCACCTTCCCAGACTCCTTTGCTCCCCACTTTCCAGCCAGCCACAGGCAATTGCGAAAGCCACTGCTTCCCTCAGTCTAGAGGTTCACATAGGCGTCCCTCTCTGTGTCCCGAGACAGTAGATGGGTGACTTGATGCAGAAAAGTAGGGAAAATAACACCCAGCACCCAAAACTGAGTTGCCATATGACTTCAAGAAGCTTTCTTTATTTTGTACTTATCTGACCTTGACCTTGAAATAAACTTGGTGCCCAGTACCTATCGGAATAGGCTAAACCACACTCTGGTTAGCTCTAGAGTGTGTGGTATCTGTGAGGCCTCTTTTGTTTACTTTTTTTTTTTAACAGATTCATTTTCACAGCCATGTTTATCTCAGAATGGTGTTAAATAAGTTTGATTTCTCTGAGCTAAGAGCACAGGTAGGAGAAAATCTGAGGCCTTGGTCAGGCAGCACTGAGTTTGAATCCTGTCTTTGCCACCAGCTCTTGGGCAAGTTGATTACTTCTCCAGGCTTCAGTTTCTTCATCTGTAAGTTGGGTGGGGAAGATAATACATCCTTTGAAGTAGTTGTGGAAATCAAATAATATACTGTAAACGGAAGCATCTTCTTCGTAAGTTCACATTCAGTCACCAAACACCTGCTGTATGCTAAGCCTTGCTCCAGGGTTTAGAGATAATGCAGTGAAGAAGGTGAATAAAATCCCTGCTTTTGCATGGAGCTTACATTCCAGTAAGAGAGACCGACAACCTCAGAATTGCCCAAATTTAAAATGGTAACAATAATAAGAGCTATACAGGTACATGGTGCCTCGAGAGCAAATAGCAGGGGGATCTGACCTAGTCAGGGAGGCCAGAGAAAGTTTCCCAGAGAAAGTGATAACTGGGCTGAGATCTGAAGGGCGTGTGGGAGTTAGCAAGGCAGAAGTGGGCGGGAAAGGCATTTTGGACAGGCAAAATAGGTCCCATGATGTAAGGGAGCAGGGGACTGGAAAAAGACTGGCCTGGCTGAAGCAGAGAGCAAGGCGAGCCTCTTTTGACAAGCTGTTGGAAGAGCCAGACCTCTCAGGCCTTGTGGAACAGGTTAAGATGTTTTATCCTAAGAACATCAATAAGTCAATGAAGAGTTTTAAGCAGAGAAGTGACATGATTGTATTTGTGTTTCCAAATGATCATTTGGATTAGAGCAGGGTAAGGATGGAAGCAAAGAGACCAGTTAGGAGGCTTTTGCAGAAGTTGAGGTCACATATGATAGGTATTCTGAGGTGGTTGGATTAGTTAGCAAGGATTTTTGTTGGAGATACAGAAATCTGGCTGACAGTGGTTTAATAAAGAGGAGTTTATTCCTTATCACATATAGGCCTGGAGGAAAGCAAGTGCTTGTGTTGGTTCCATGGCTATACAATGCCAGGACTAGCATCTCTGCGATTCTCTAGGCCTTTCTCTCATGATGGCAAGAGAGCTGCCATAGTTCCAGTTATCATGATTGTATTCAAGTCAAGAAGAAAGAGGAGGGATGGCATTTGCAAACTCCACCCCTTTTATCCTGAAGGCAAAATATTTCCCAAACACCCTAATCAGACTTTTACATATATCTTATTAGCCAAAATGGAATCATGTGGCTTCTAGCTACAGGCAAGGCTGGGAAAGGGAAAAGGAGGTTGGGAATATGTTTTAGCTCATCATCCAACTGTGATTTGGTGCATATGGAAATAAATGGGCCATCTGAGATATTTTTAGGGGGCAAGCTCCTTAGGACTTGGTGATGGATTG
Source organism: Bradypus variegatus (assembly GCA_004027775.1). NCBI lineage: Eukaryota > Metazoa > Chordata > Mammalia > Pilosa > Bradypodidae > Bradypus > Bradypus variegatus. Next base: position 19,931 of record PVKY010003236.1, on the reverse strand, counting down.
AATTATTAGTCCCTCCTCACTTGCTTTTCCCTCCCATTGATTATTTTTAGTAGGGGCAGGGTGTGTGTGTGTGAAGGAAGGTGATCCTAAAACATAATACATAGGAGAAATCCAGGCATTGATTAAATCTTTTCTGTAGGAAATCCATAAATTGGATATCCACTTCCCCCAATAATTTGGACTTGATTGTATTGTCTACTATTTGGACATTGTGGATTTTGGAACTCCATTACCTTGTGTAATCTTTAGAGTTTATAAAGTGATTTCATACACGTTGTATCATTTGATATTAATTAGAGTCCTGGGAGCTAGGTGAGCTGGTATCATTAGAGAAGTTAGCTCCTTGCTCAGTGTCACACCCTTCTGATCTGAGGCTTTTGCTTTCTCCACTAGATAATGCTGTCTTATAGATGTGGGGTCCCAAGGTAAGGGATGCTGAGGGTGGTTTGCCTGGAGAGGGCAATTACATGGACCCAGCTCCACTAAGACTAGAGCTGGAAGAACATGGATTAATGCTAAGGAGAAGGAGGTGTGATAAGATCTTGAAAGCTCAGCAGCTTGGCAGCAGCACCTGTGCAGAAGTTGGGACAAGGTGGGGGATACTGGACTGCCCATCATTGGAGAGCTCACTGTGAGGCTCCAGCTTGATGTGTCCTCAAACAAAGCAAGTGGGCTGGTCTGGGCTTCTGCCAAAGTGGCCCTTATTTGTGATGAGTCCCAGAACCAGGTCCTGCCTGGGACAGGAGGAGGAAGAGCAAGCCAAGGAGGAAGGACCAGGGTAGCAAAGCTTCTTCCCAAGGCAAGGGTATGCTGCCAGGTGCTTTTCCAGTGGCTGCTGGAGAGAACACCTTGGTCTGAAGTCACCTCTGATTCCCTAGGCAAGGGCACTGGAGGAGAATTGTCATCTAAAGCCAGGGAGTTGGAATCTGTGAGGTGACCCCAGTGTCCCTTCAGGCAAGATAACTAGCAGCTTCTCTGGTGCAGGTTGCAGGGTGGGCATGTCTAACCCTCACCACTATGCAGATTACCAAGAGACTCACAATCTTCTTCATTGTCTCACATCTCTCAGGGTCAGGAAGTTCTTTCTGCTGTCTGACTGCCTCTCTCCCACTACTATTTATCATGCCTGCAAAGCTGGTTCTTCCTGACATCCTGTGTCTAATAATGGTATCATTAATCTTCCAGTCATGGTTGTTGAAACCTTCAGAGTCATCTTCCTTTCTAACTTTTTCCCTGCCTCCTCTTCCCAGTATTTGCCAAATTCTAAGTGCTGGAACTCTCCCAGCCCACCCCTCAGAATTTCTTAGCACCTCTTTTTGTCTGCTGTTTCCTCCACTGGGAACTGTCCCCTCCCCCTGCTACCTTTATGTGCAGAACACATCATTTATCACTCCATCTCAAATATCCTCTCCTCCAGGAAGCTTTCCTTGATTTCTCCTTATTGGATATGGTCTTGTGTACATTTGAACTAGCATAGTACTTTGGTACCTCTTTCAAGCATGGCCATTCTTTCATCTACTTAGTAAGCATTTCTTAAGGATCTTCTCTGGACAAAGGCCTGAGTAATGTGCTGAAGATCCAGGGAAGAACAGGACTCTGAAACAGACCATTTCAATGCTGAAATGGAAACTGAAACAGACCACTTTGATGCAGTGTGATAGCTGCTTTCACTGGGGTGTGGGGTGTGGTGGGAGAGAATGCAGGGTGTTATGGAAGCCCAACAGAGAAGCATAACTTAGAGTTAAGAGTCCAGAAAGTATTTGAGGGGAGGTGAAGCTTAATATGAGTAAGTGTTAACCAAGGGAATGGTATGGGGGTGGGTGAAAGGAGATTCTAGGAGAAAGGAACAGCTGTGCAAAAATACAGGGGCCTAAAACAACTCTGTCATGTAAGAGGTTGTTCCCGTTAGACTATAAGTCCCTTGAAGACAGAGGTCACACTTAAATCACCTCTATACACTACTCACTCAAAGCCTTGTTTATGCTAACTGCTCAAAAAATGTTTGTGGAATGGAATCATATTTGAGGGTTATGAAAATGCAATGGCTCAGCACCATGGACAGATCACACAGACACCTGCAGTTGGAGGTAGTCCAACCTGTAGGCTCATTTGCATGTATTTGCATAATGAAGCCAACTTCATTTCCCTGGGGGTCCAAAGACTCTGCATCAAGAGGGATCCAATCAGTCCTGGTTTGGGGGGCTGGGAAGGGCCCAAGATTAGTCCTCTGAGGACTGTGGAAGAACCTTTGCTTACTATCCTTTTCTTTTCTGTCAGGAGCCAGTGGTCCTGAGCCTTCTGAAATTAGGATTCTGCCTGGTGGTGGGGACCTTGACACTAAGGATGGGACACCCCGGATGGTGAGTGGTGGGAAAGTCTGGGAGATGGGGATTAGATTCAGGGTCTCCAGTCAAAACAACTCAGTATTTGAATCTCATTTCAAAGTGACTCACCCACTTACGGGCTTTGTGACCTTACCATTTTAAGCCTTAATTTTCTCATGGGTAGAAAGTGGATAATACTTACATTCCATGATTTTGGAGGGGTTAGAGAATATTGGGTATGCATAGTACTGAGTACATAGCAAGTGCTTGGGAATTATTAAGCGTTGAGCAGGATCTGCAAGATGCCTGAAACAGGGTGGGAATGGGGAGGTGGTGGTGGGGAGGAAGGGAGGATGGGAGGATGAGTTGAGTCTCAGAGGTGCTGTCTGGAGCCTTTGAGGCTGCCATCCCCTCCTAATCAGCAGATGGCCCAGGAACCTGGTCGGGGATGAGGCAGGGAGCTGTCTGCCAGCTCCTCAGTCCCTGTCCTTCCTGCTGACACCCCCTTCTGCTATAGCTCCTGTCCTGGCAGCTCATGGAGCCCTGATTGGTGGCAGCTCTTGCTGAGAGCTGACCTCTCTGTCCTGTAGCCTTGGCAGGCCTGGGATGGGGACCAGGGTACTGATTTCAAGGCTCTCTCTCCATTACCTCCTTGCCCTTCCAACTCACTATTCCTGGGAGATGGGGAGTCCTGCTTCCAATCCCAGATTAGGATTCAAATGCTACCTCATATAGCCAGCTTTCTCCTGCTTTATGGTTTTTCCTCCCTCCACAACTTCCCTCCAGGGAGAAGTGAATTCTTCCAAGGCAGTGTCGGGGTGGGAGTGGGTGGAGGTGAGAGGTAAAAGGGCAAGTTTCATTGGGGGAATGTTTGGAACCCAGAGGAGGAATTATTTCAGGCTTTTCTTCCTAGTCAGTACCGGAAGAAGGAAGAGTGAGCCTGCAGCCAGGAGGGAACAGGGTGTGGAAGGAAGGAGAGGGATTTTCCTGCTGAATAGTTCTGGATATGCGGATTTAGGTCCAGTGTTCTCTTTGGTCATGGATGGCTTGTGGGAGCTGTGACCCTGAGTCCTGGGTCTTTGCAGCAGTGAGAATGGTGGGGGTGGGGGGTGGGGGTACAGAAAGCTAATTCACCTAATGACTAGTTTCTTTGAATATTTTTGTATCTGTTTGGGTATCACTTCAATTTTGATAATCTAAGAATTGTTAAAAACCCATTTGGCAGAGGATATTTCTTCTTGTGAATAAGTATTCACCAAATTTGCAGCATTTGATGAATGATGGAATTATTTTGTGCCTTTGTGAGTGTCTTCTTCTGTTATGACAATTTTAAGGAATTCTTGGTCCATTTGTGGAAAGATGATACAATTAATTGCAATAAATTGACGTGCATTACCTACAGGTATACAATAATGCCTCATAAAAAATAGTTCTAGGTGAAGTGGCCTGTTGCTCAGTCCAAATCCCTTTTCTTCATTTTCCCAGGAGGTTTCTGGGGCCTGGCCCCCAACATTATGAAGAGCCATTGCTGAGGCCATGAGGGGTTACCATGGCAACAGAGGCAGCCATCCCCGCCCAGCCCGCTTTGCTGACCAGCAGCATATGGACGTGGGCCCAGCTGCCAGGGCCCCATACCTGCTGGGCTCCGGGGAGGCCTTCTCCACCGAGCCCCGCTTCTGTGCCCCGAGAGCTGGCCCGGGACACCTTTCTCCTGAAGGCCCCCTGAGCCTGAGTGAGGGGCCATCAGTTGGCCCTGAGGGAGGGCCGGGGGGGACTGGGGTTGGGGGAGGCAGCAGCACCTTCCCCAGGATGTACCCTGGCCAGGGCCCCTTTGACACCTGTGAAGACTGTGTAGGCCACCCACAGGGTAAGGGTGCCCCCCGCCTGCCTCCCACACTCCTGGACCAGTTTGAAAAGCAATTGCCAGTTCAACAAGACGGCTTCCACACCCTGCCATACCAGCGAGGTCCAGCAGGGGCTGGGCCTGGGCCAGCACCAGCACCAGGGTCTGGCACTGCCCCAGAGCCCCGCAGCGAGAGCCCCAGCCGCATCCGGCACCTGGTTCACTCTGTGCAGAAGCTTTTTGCCAAGTCCCACTCTTTGGAGGCACCAGGGAAGCGGGACTATAATGGGCCCAAGGCTGAAGGAAGAGGTGGCTCTGGGGGAGACAGCTACCCTGGCCCAGGCTCTGGAGGCCCCCATACCTCCCACCACCACCATCATCACCACCATCATCACCACCACCACCAGTCCCGGCACGGCAAGAGGAGCAAGAGCAAGGACCGCAAGGGGGACGGGCGGCACCAGGCCAAGGCCACAGGTTGGTGGAGCTCCGATGACAACTTGGACAGTGATAGCGGCTTCCTGGCGACTGGACGGCCTCCTGGGGAGCCTGGTGGTCCCTTCTGCCTGGAGGCTCCAGATGGGTCCTACCGAGACTTGAGCTTCAAAGGGCGCTCAGGCGGGTCAGAAGGCCGCTGTCTTGCCTGCACTGGCATGTCCATGTCACTGGATGGACAATCGGTCAAGCGAAGTGCCTGGCATACCATGATGGTCAGCCAGGGCCGAGATGGATACCCAGGGGCCGGGCCAGGCAAGGGGCTCCTGGATCCGGAGACCAAGGCCAAAGCCAGGACTTATCACTATTTGCAGGTGAGGCTTTGGTGGGGCTGGGGGAATAGGATCCTTGGCCCTCACTGTCCTTGTCACCAGGGAGCAGTGGGAAGGGTTGGGTGGAAGGAGGCCCCGGATGTAGGAAGGCTCTGCATTGCTTCACTGTGACTCCCTGAGACAAGTTCTTCCTCTTTTGGGACCTAAGTTTCCTCATTTATGCAACGGAGGGGGCCTTCTCTTCTGGCAATTTATGTCAGTGCCAGGAAGACTTCCCTTTGACTCACTGTTTAGACAGTCTGTGCTGGTCTGTCTTATGGGGATGGAGGGAGAATGAGGTTGTTGAGGGTAGCCAGTAGACAGGACAGCTTCCCTTGAGATTGGAGGTTGGCAATTAGAAAGCAGTTCTCCTGCCCCAAGTCCTTCTCCAGAGCTCTTTTTGCTCAAATCTGGGAGGTTCAGATGTTGTTTGAATATGAAGGCCAGTTATTTCCAGAAGGTGCCTCTGTTGGAGTTTGTCATCCTGGAATACCTATGTTGGGACAGCCCATGAGGCTGTAGGGGAGATCTGAGAGACTTGTCCTGTGGATCTTCTTAGGCTTGGGGACACACTGAAGCCTGAGCCCCAGATATAATGCCTGGGTAAGATCTCCTAGGGATGGATGGAATGCTGTCCCTATCTTGTCCCACTATCTCTGTTGTGTCTATAGGTGAGGTTAGGAGCTCTGACCCCTTTTTCTTATGGAGCTTTCATCCCAACTCATCCATCCCAACTGTCCCCTCTCCATCTTCTTACTGAGGTTGGGTCAGGGGCTCCTCTCACCATCAGTTGCCTCAGGCCACTCATGTTCCCTGACATGTTTTTTTGTGCTGTCCCATAGTTTTCGGAGAAAAGTCAATACAAGTTCTGGAGGTTCAGAATACCTAGGGATATCACTAAAATCCACATTCCACATAGTTAATCCACATTCATGCATTCAGTGTGCGTTTCCTGGGTGCTGTGGATACAAAAACGAAAACAAAGATGCTGCTCGTGTGGCATTTAGAGGCGGATAGTCAAGTAAACAGAATACAGCATGAGGCTGCAACAGGAGAGATCCCCTGGTCAATGTGGGAGCACAGAAGAGGCACAGCACCCACCTGGGGTGAAGGTGGCTAGTGGGGGAGTGGTGGGTTAGGAATGGCTTCTAGGAGGGCTGTCCCCTGAGCTGAATCTCAGTGGAGGAGTTGGAGTTAGTCAATGCAGAAGTAGATTAAGGATGTTCTGAGAAGAGAAGACAGTGTGTTCAAAGCTATGGTGAATCAAGATTGCATGTGTCTGTTGCTCTCTTTTGGGTGTCACTGGCCTTGTTGGTAAGCTGTTCTCATGCTAAGGCTCTCCTGTGGGTAACTCATGAAAGCCCAAGGGAGCAAATAGGGCCACAGTGAAAAATAAGACGTGGTAGCAGACAGAAAGGAGGATGGAGACTTTTGGGATTCGGGACGTTGGGTTGGCCTTGGATTGTCACTCCCTGGCTGGGAATTGAAGGGTCCATCTGAAAGGGGCAGGGGATGGACCACCCACTCCTCTACACCCATAACTGAGCCCTTTCCATCCTGGAGCCTTGTTCCCACTCTGCTGCTCCCTGCTGCTTCTCCAGGGCAGCCCTGACCTTCCTGGGGGCTTCCTTTTTAACATGTACCTCACAGTGTCCTGCAGAGGAGCAGGGAGCTCTGCAGTGGCTGTGGAGTGGGAATCCTGCAGTGTGGCAGAGCATGCCCCAGCTGTCCCATCTGCTGGCTATGCCTCTCCACCTGCTTTGTGACTCCTCTCTGTAGAGTACAGGGATGGGGAATGATCCATCCAGGGTCTGGGGTTCCAGTGCATTTTAGGACTGGGAGATCTGGGCCTATATTGGGGAGGCAAGGGACTGCAGGAATCTGCCAGACAGCCTCCTGCTCTCCTGCAGCAGGGGGAACTGGTCCCATAAGACTAGGCCTCCTTGTTGGATTCCCAACCCTTTTGTTGAGACTCTGTTTCACTCGCTGCAGCTCAGCCCTCAACCCTCTTCCAGAATCCTCATTTCCACCTCCAGCCTTTGTTCCTTCATGGAGCCCTGTTCCTCTTTCCGTGTCCTTGTCTTCTCCCTGGGCTTCTGTCTTCTGGCTGAGTCTTGTCCCTCACTCTCGGTTCCTTTACAAAATATACTTGTAAACAACAGGGTACATGGGGTAAGGATACATGGGGTAAGGATGGGAGCTGTCAGGGGATCAGGGCTGAGGGTGGGCATAAAGGTTTAGGGAGGGGTAGAGGTTCTGGGGAGGGGGCTAGGTGATGGGACAGAGGTCATTATGAGAATGGGGACCCAGATAGGATGAGCTTTTATAAAGGGGCCCCATAGTGAGGGGACAGAGACCCACTCATCCCTGGGTCCTTGTTCTCACACTGATCTCTGTCCCTCACCTAGCCCCATCAACAGGTGTACTGAAAACTTTGCCACCATCCTCAGCCCTCTCTCCCAAGCCTTCAGTTAAACCTCATTCTTAGTAGTGTAGGCCAATGATCCCTTGGCTTCCTGTCAGCCTGCCTGCAGCCTCATCTAGATCCCCAGCCACCCTCTCCCCTTCCCTCCTGGCTCAGAGGAAAAGACAGAGGTCTTGAATCCATCTCCTTAGGTTCCCCTCCATCCCTGACCTGTCTTCTCCCTACAGCACCCACCCCCCCACCATGTCTAAAGATTACCTTTATCTTTAGTGGCTCTTTTCATAATCCTGAAAACATATTCAAGCTTCTCCCATCCTAAACCTTATGTCTCTTTCATCTCCAGAGACTTTACTTCCCTTCATTCTCCCCCTCATTGTGGTCTAGTTTCCACACCCCTTCTCTGAAATGCCCTGGCTGTGGTCACCAAAGCGCTCTTCAGAGCCTCCAAATGTACCTTTCAACACTAATAATAATAAAATTATTGACCACTTACTATGTACTGGACACCTGTATTGGCTTATTTGTCTCTCTCACCAACCTTGTGATGTAGGCATGATTATCATTACCAATTCACAAACAAGGAAACTGAGGCTAAGAGAGTAATCAGTTTTGCTCATTTTGCTCAAGAGATGGGGCCAGAATTTGAACATGTATCTGTCTAACTCCCAATCCTGAGTTACTAACCTCTGAATGCACTGTGGCATTTGACATTATTGATTCCTTTATTTTTGAAATGTCTCCTGTTTCTATGACATGGCGTTCTTCTGACTTCCCTCCTACCCCCCTGCCCACTCCTTCTCAGGTGACTTCACAGGCTCCTCTTCCTTTCTTTGTCAGTCCCTTTTTAAATGTCAGTGGATCCCTCCCCACCTCTTTTCTCCTCCCTCTGGGCCATCTCATTCCCTCCTATGGATTCAGTGGCCACCCATAACTCCCACACCTCTGCCTCCAGTGCACATCTCCTCACTGAGCTCCAGAACCAAATATGCAGCCATCTGCTCAGCAGTTCTATGCCAAACTCAAGATGCTCAACCCTGAATCCATCACCTCTTCTCCAAACCAGCTTCTTTGGGATTCTGTGGCTCAGTGAGCTACGGCACCATCCCCCAGGTCCTCAGCCAGAAACTTCCCAATCATCCTTGACTCCCCACCCCCTCACCCCCCACGTCTAATCAGGCTCACTGATGCTCCTGAACATCTCTCATTTCCATCTCCTCCACTTCCCCCTCATTGTCATTGTCTTAATTTAGGCCTCATCATCTCTTGCCTGGATAACAGCATCGACCTCCTAATTGCTCTCCTTGCCACCACTTGAGCCCTTGTCCAGCTCCTGGTCCTCTGCAATTCGTCCACTGCTTGGACTTTTGCATGCTCATTCTGAAACACAAATCTGATGTCATTCCCCTGCTTAAAATTCTCTGCACCTTTTCGCAGATGGGAGGGGTGAGTTGAGGATTTGGAATATAAGCAGATTGAGAGGATGAAGGAGAAGGAGGGGCAAAAGGTGACTGAGGTCAGGTGATGCGTCATTGCTGGGGATCGGACGGACACAGGCCACCGTGGCCTCTGATTTTCAACCTCTTGGCACCTGGCCTGCTTGGCTCCCCAGACTCTAGGGAACCCTCAATTGAGTGACAAGGGGTCCATGGAGGATGTTGAGGTGAGGGAGGGTTATGGCCAAGGCCTCATCTCCTACTCTATCTCTGCATGCTCTGGGGTGTGGCCTGCTCGAACCAGGGCAGAGTATCCTGCTGGCTGGAGAGAAAGAGGGTCCTGACCTCCAGATTTGGTAGGGATGAGTTTGAGAGACAGAGTCCCCTGTCCCTGCAGGTGCCACAAGATGACTGGGGGGGTTACCCAACTGGAGGCAAGGATGGGGAGATCCCCTGCCGCAGGATGCGGAGTGGCAGCTACATCAAAGCCATGGGGGATGAGGAGAGCGGAGACTCAGACGGCAGCCCCAAGACATCTCCCAAGGCAGTTGCCCGGCGCTTCACCTCCCGCCGCTCCTCCAGCGTGGACCAGGCCCGGATCAAGTAAGCACGGAGAGGGCTGGGGCCAGGGTGGAGGTGGTGGTGGAGGCCTGGGAAGCTGACACTGGGTCCTTGCAGGAGATGTGTGTAGAGTGGATATCAGTGGGTACCCAGTGCTGTTTAGGGTTCCACTGGGGTGTCTGCTGTGCCCCAGGTAAAGGGGGAGTCCCTGGTGATAGTCTGTTTCTGAGTGCCTCTTTGGGTGAGTATCTTTATCAGGAGGCTCCTGGGGGGATCTCTACGTGGGGACTTTTGGGGAATAGAACCTGTTCATGGCTCCAATGCTATTATTCTCCACCCCCCACCCCCCACCCCACCCCACCTCCTAGCTGAGCTCTTTTCTGACTCTGAAATCTTGACCTTTCCCAGCTGCTGTGTCCCACCCCGGATCCACCCCCGGAGCTCCATCCCTGGCTATACCCGTTCTCTCACCACTGGACAGGTAGGGAGAGGCCCAGGATACCTGAAGGAAAAGGTGGGAAGGGAGATTCAGTCCCATGCTTGGCCCAGGCTTTAAAAATCAGAGGGTCTGCCCTTGGAGAAAGCTCAAGTCTGGTTCCAGGGAAACTGGGAAGGCTGCCCTAGGATTCCTGGAGCAGACTCTGGGGATGAAAATCTCAGAGAATTTCATCTTTAAAACCTACCAAGTGTCCTCAAAGTGATGAGCTTGTAAGGGCAACACCAGTTCTCTGAGTTTCCCCATCCCTATCCTGGCCTTATTGCTCCCAGCCCACCCCCATGCAAAAGGTGGGATTGATCTGTACAGACAAGGGTTATGCCAAGCTGAAGTCTCAGGATCTGAGTGATCTAGGCTTGAATTCTGCCCCCACCACCTCCACCCTGTTTGACCACCAGCAAGACACCTTACCTCATAACCCTTCTATTTTCTCATCTCTAAAAGCACAATAGTAGTCATATTTATCTCTTTGAAGTTTTTTGAGGGTTCACTGAGAAAATGTATGGAAACACACAGTGCCTGGCCCAAATTGGTATTTTATAAATGTGGGTTCCATATCTAAGATAGATAGAAAACCCTTTTACTCTTAACTAAACTGAGGCAACTGCAGTTTAGTAATTGAATATTGGAGATTGGCTTGAATTCCAGCTCAGCTACTTACCAGCTGAGTGACCTGGGGCAAGTCTTTTCACATTTTTAAAAATAGGTACCATGATCATGTTCTTGGCACACAGCCAGCACTCAGTAAAGGTTAGCTATTTTTACTGTTTGCTGAGGGTGAAAAAGGTAATGCAAAGACTGTCCATATTGGCATCTATTGCTTACTTGCTGCAGTCTCTGGCTAGGCCTTTGTTATATTTCCTCAACCAGGGAATCTTATTGGCACAGCTCTTTCTTCACATCAGACCAGCCTTTGCTAAACCCACTAGTTAAAGCTCAGTCCTCATCTTACTTGGCCAGCAGCATCTAACATTGCTGATGATTCTTCTCTTTACTCACTTGGCTTCTAAGAAACCACAAGCTCTAGATTCTGCTAGCTTCTCTCCCTGTCTGCTTATTCTCAGTCTCTATCACTGGCAATCCCTCAACAACTTCAGGCTGTAAACATTGGCATTTTCCAGGGCTTGGTCCTTGGACTTCTCTTTATACTCCTCAGTTGATTTCATCCAGTTTCATGGCTTTGAATACTATCTAGAGCTTGATGATTTCCACATGTATGTCTTGGACCCAGACCCTCCCATAAAGCACATATATATACCACGCACATATATCTAACTCACTTGGATGTCTAATAGACATCTCAAAACTAAACTGCTGATACCACCACCACCACCACCACCCCCAGAAAAAAAAATCCCTGCCCTGCCCACTGCCTTCTGCATTTCAGAGAATGCCAACTTTATCTTTTCAAAAGCTCAGGTCAAAAAGCTTGAAGTCAGTTTTGACTTCTGTCTCCTTCTCACACCCCACGTCTAATTCTTCAGTAAATCCTGTTTTACACATCTTTACACATCTTTAAAATACGTCCAGTGGCCACCTCCACTGCCATGACCGAGTGGCAGGTCCGAGTCACCATAGTCTTTTGTCTGGATGATTGCAGTATCTTCTAGCTGGTCTCCGACTTTTGTCCTTGCTTCACTTAATTCTCTCTTAGGATAGCCTTTCCTAGTTTGCCAGAACCACTATCACAAATACCACACAAGGGGATGGCTTACCAATGGGAATTTATTGGCTCACTGTTTTGAGGCTAGAAGTCCAAAATGAAGATATTGGCAAGGCTTGTTTTCTCCCCAAAGACTAGTGTTCTAGTGCTGGCAATCTTTAAGGTTCCTTGGCTTTCCCATTGCAATGTCCTTTCCTTTCTGGTTTCTGTGACTTCCAGGTTCTCTGTTTAAGGCCTCCATTAATCCAAATTAAGATCCACCCTCCTTCAGTTGGGCCACACCTTTTCAAAAAATAACATCTTCAAGAGGTCCTGTGAACCCACAGGAATGAAGACTTAAGATTAAGAACATGTGTTTGTTGGGGTAAATAATTCAACCCACCACAGAGCCAGAGTAATCATTTAAAAGTACAATTACATTCCCCTCACTCTTCTGTTCAAATCCCTCACCTAACTCAGAGTAAAAGTCAAGGACTTCACTACGACTTACAAGGCCCTGCATGATTTGGCCCCAGCTACCTCTCTGAGTTCCTCTCCTAACACTGTTCCTCTCCCTCCACCCACTCCAGCCACACTGGCCTCTTGCTGCTCCTCAAACAACCAGGTATGGTCCAACCCGAGGGTCTTTCCATTTGCTGGATCTCTGCCTGGATCCCTCCTATTCATGGGTCACTTCCTAATATCTTTAGGCCTTTTTCAAATGTGCTACAAGTTTAACCCTCTCCTGCAATGCTTCCCATTCTTGTTTTTTTGTTGTTGTTGTTTTTTTTAATTATTCTTCTTCCTTTTTCTTTTACACTATCTAACTTCATGTCTTCTTTATATATTTCCTCCCTGGGAGGTATAGCCCATTATCCGTGCTTTACAGAAGAGGAAATATGTTTAATACACTAGAGATATCACTCTGTTATCTCTAGTGATGTTTTATTTCTCATAAATCTATTTTTTTGTTTGCTATTTGCCTAGAACATCTTTTTCTGCCTTTTATTTTTAAAGCTTTTTGTGTCTTTATGTTTCAATTGTGTCTTTGGTAAATAGTTTGTATTTAGATTTTATTTTATATCCATTCTGACAATTGCTTTGGAGTTTCATACATTTATATTTATTGTGTGATTGATATGTTTGAATTTATTTCTGTCATCTTATTTTGTACCTTTTATTTATCATGACTTTTTGGTGAGATCTTTTACTCTTTTGCTGTTTTCTTTTGAATTGATGGAGCTTTCCTTATTGTTCTTCTCCCTGCCAAACCTGGCACTGGTTTGGCACTTATAGTCTATTTTCTTTGTTTTGTGGTTACCCTTTCATTTTAATGTTGATAAACTCTTCCCTTCTTACGTGTATTTATTGCCCAATATTTAATTCTACCTTCTTTTTGCCCCTCCAAATTAGTCTTTATTATTGTTGCTAATTTTTATGCTATTAGTACTTGATTATATATACTCACATATTTACCTTTTTTCTCTCACTATACCTTTTCTTAGTAATTTTTTTTCTGTGAATGTCTGTTAGTAGCAAACTCTGTATTTTACCCTCACTATTTAATATAGTTTAACTTATTATAGAATTCTAGGCCAACATTTATTTTCTTTCAGTGTTCTGAAGATATTCTTTTGTCATATTTTCTGCAGTTGCTGCTGAGAAGTCTTATCAGTCCAGTTGTCTTGCTGTGTAGGTGATATTCATTTCTCCATAGTTTCTGTTAAGATCTTGTCTTTGTTTCTGGTGTACTGCAGTATCACTATGATGTGTGTGTGTGTGTGTGTGTGTGTGCGCGCGCGTGTTCACTGAATCTGAGGATTCATGTCTTTCATCAATTTTGGGAAGTTCTCTCATGGTTACTGTTTGAATAGTATATCTTTTTTCCATATTTTTACTTTCAACCTATTTGTGTTTTGCATCTATGATTTGTCTCTTATAGACAGTATATAGTTGGGATGTGCTTTTTTTGTCCAGTCTGACAATTTCTGCCTTTTGAAAGGGGATGTTTTATTCATTCATAGCAAGAGAAAACCAATTCATCACATTTATCTGGAAATGTCTTTATTTTGACTTCGTTTTTGAAGGATACTTTTGCTGGATGTGGAATTTCTGACTGAGTTTTTCTTTTAGCACTTTGAATATACCAATTCACTGCTGTCTGGCCTTCATTATTTCTGATGAGAAGCCAGCCTTTAATCATATTGTAGGTGATGAATTGGTTTTCTCTTGCTACTTTTACTATTTTATCTGTCTTTGAACATGTTGACTATAACGTATCTGGGTGTGGATCACTTTCTGTTACCTACTTTGAATTCACTGAGCTTTTCTGATCTGTAGATTAATGTTTTTCATCAGATTTGGAAAGTTTTTGACCACTATTTCTTCAAATGTTTTTTTCTGCCACTTTCTTTTCTTCTTCTGAAACTTCCTTTACATGTATGCTGGTAGCTTGATGCTGTCCTGCAGGCCTCTGAGACTCTACTCATTTTTTTCTTTTAGAGGAGTTGTGGGTTTACAGAAAAATTGTACATAAAATACAGGATTCCCATATACAACCGTATTATTAAGACCCCACATTGTGTGTGGTATATTTGTTACAACTGATGAAAGCACATTTTTACAATTATATTATTACCTACGGTCCATGGTTTAACTTAAGGGTTCACTGTTTGTGTTGTGCAGTTTCATGTATTTTTTGATTTTTTTAATTCTAGTAACATATATACAACCTTATTTCCCCCTTAAACTACAGTCATATATATAATTCAGTGCTGTTAATTACGTTCATCATGTAATGCTACCATCACCACAATCTGGTACCAAAACTTTTCCATTGTCCCAAGTTTTTCAATCTTTTTCTCCCCATCCTTCATATTGGATAATTTCTACTGAAATCTTTAAGTTTACTGATTATTTATTCTTCTGAGCTCCTCTTGTGGATTTTTCATTTCATTAAGATACTTTTCAACTCCAGAATTTCCATTTGGTTCTTTTTTATAATTTCTATCTCTTTGTTGAGATTTTCTATTCATGAAGTCACTGTTATGGTTTCCTTCACATCTTTAAACATGATTTCCTTTAGTTCTTTGAGCATATGTATAATAGCTGCTTTGTAGTCTTTGTCTGATAAATCCAACATTTGAAGATATACACAGTCTTGTTTATTTGCATGTCTTGTAACTTTTTTGTTGAATACGAACATTTTAGATAATATATTGTAGTAATTCTAAATTCTGACTCTTCCCTGCTGAAGATTGTTGGTGTTGTTTTGTTTGTTTAGCAACTTGCATGAATTAAATCTGTGAAGTCTGTCTTCCTCACAGCATGCTGCCTCTGATGTCTCTGCTCAATTTTTCCCCTTGTTTTTGTGTTTAATTCTGGCTTTCTGGGGGTCAACTTTGTAGAGTAAAACTTCCTCTCTCTGCTTATGACTCTATGTGTGGGCTGGGAGTACACATTTCAGGCTGTTTTCACTCCTGTGGCTTTTACCTTTTACTTTTTACTCCTCTGCGTGTGCACACAGGCCCTATTAACCAGGTATGTGTGGGTGGCTTAGGGTCTCTCTGGTCCCTGATGTTCATGCATGCAGTGTCTAGTCAACCTGGAAAATATGGAGAGTTAATCAACCCCCTTATGGCTGTCTTACCTCCTGGAGAACATCATTAAATCTCCAGCTAGCCTGCCTGTCTGTTGCTTGCCCCAAAGAGTACTTCAACCTCAGGCTAACAAAGCTGATGGCTCCCTGTTCTTGACACCATAACTGACAATGTTCTAAATCAAGTGAGCCCCCATCTGGCAGTGGCATTAAAGCAGCTGAGTTTCATTGCTTGCCCCACCCTGGTTGAACTACTGCACTGATAGAGCTGGGGGGTTTGGGAATGGAGAAGCTCCAGGCAAGGGCATCATAAATTCATGCTAGTCTTGTCTGAAGTTCAGTAATTTTCATGAGTAAATGTCCTTTGTTATTTTATGCCTTTGATTAATTTTCGGGTGATGAAATGGTTGTTTTTGACAGTTTTGTCCAGCTTTATAGTTGTCTTTGGGTATAGGATTTTGTCTTCTCCTCACTCTGTCATGCTAGAAGTCATAGTCTGGAAAATTTTCAACTGCTATCATTATCTCTTCAAATATTGTCTCTTCCACATTCTATCTAGTATCTCCATACATAGTTGTATGGGGATCTGCTTATTCTTTCCTCCACACATTTTTACTGCTCTTTCATATTTTCCATCTCTTTGCCTCTCTGTGCTGCCTTCTGGGTAATTTTCTCAGATCTGTTTTCCAGTTCACTAGCTTTTTCTTCAGCTGCATCTCATATGCTGTTTAACTCATTAATTGTGTTTTTAATTTTATTAACTTTTACCTTCTAGAAATATGATTTAGGTCCTTATCACATTTTCCAGTCTTTTTACAAAATTGTGTTGTCCTCTTATCTTTTCAGTTTTATTCTTTAGGTCTTAGACATTTTAAAGATAGTTCAACTACTATTATGTTTTAGCTATGGTAATACCAGTTGCTATAACAGATAAACCCTGGTTTCTCAGTGGTTTAACACTATAAAAATTTTTCTTGCTTATATCTGCATTAGTTATCTATTGCTACATAATAAATTACCCCAAAATGTAGTGTCTTAAAACAACAAATATTTATTATCTCATAGTTTCTGTGAGTCAGGAAGCTGAGTGTAGCATAGGTGGGTGCTACCTGGCTCAGATGTCTCATGAAGTTGCAATCAAGGTGTTGGCCAAGGTTGCAGTCATTTTAAGGCTTAACTGGGAGAAGATCTGCTTCTAAGATCACTCATGTAACTTGTTGGCAGGCCTTGGATCCTTGCTGGCTGTTGGCCAGAAACATCAGTTCTTTGACACCTGGGACTCACTGAGGGCTTCTCACAGCATAGCAGTTTTCTTCCCCCAGAGTGATGGCTCAAAGAGAGATAGTAAGAGGGCTGTCCAAGATGGAAGCCACAGTTTTTTGTTTTTTGTTTTTTTTTGTAACCTAATCTCACAAGTGATGTCCCACTGCATCTGCCGTATTTTATTTATTAGAAGTGGGCCAATAAGTCCAGTCCACACTCAAGAGGAGGAGATTACACAGATGTGAATGCCAAGAGGTGAAAATCATCAGGGGACATTTATTTACCATGTAGTCGAATATTAGCTCATCTTCAGGTGGGCTTTATCTGTGAGAATCCTGGGCAGCCTGGTTTAGGAGTTAATCCCTCAGGACCCTCTGTCAGAGCCCCCAGGCGTCCCTGGTATGGGAAGATTTTATGTTAGTTTTTAATTATGGGTATCTGGCCCATGCAGACTGTATACATTGACTCCTGTGTCTGCATGAGGGCCAGCCTGTGGTTGCAGATTTTTAGATTTGACTTCCCTCCAACCAGTACCTGTGCTACAGATGAGCTTCTTTGTCATCAACCTGTGCTGATGATTGATTTTTTTTTCCAGACTACCTTTTCATCAAAAGTTTCCCCTTTCCTGGCTTTATGCAGATTTTAATTTCCAATTCCCTGCTTCCTGTGGGCCCAAAGTCTTACTCCAGCACTTGAGTGGGTTTTAAAACTCAAGCCCTTTGGTTACTGAGGCCGGCAACCCCCACCCCCACTTTCCACCTCCACTGGGCTGTCTGCATCATTGGCTGACACAGTTAATATTCTGATTTTCAGTCTCTTCTTTGCTTTTGTTCCCTGGGGACTTATCTCGCTTTCTTGAGAGCTCAGCCATGCATATCAAACAATGTTTGTTATATTTTATCCAGTGTTTTAAAGTGTTTTGAGATGGGAGGGATTTCAAAAGGTTATCTAAACTAAATTACATATGTAAAGTGTACAAAATGTTACCTGGCCCCCAGTTGGACTCACCAACTCTAGGATGGACACTTTTCAATTAGACCCAAAGTATTTTCTTCTAAATATCCTGCACCATTGGAAATGACTGCTGATGCTGAGTTCTAGTTTGGAGAAAGGCTAAGGTTCTCATTCCCCAAAAGGGTTCTTTAACTTGTACCCTCCCACTAGAGGGGCTTGAGGGGAGCAAGGTGGAAGGTAATGGGAGATAATAGAATTCACATCACAATGTTATGATTTCATAATCATAATACAGTAAAGATCAACTCATGTGCAATATTCCTCTGAGAGTCTCTATGAGTCTGGATTTCTCTTGGGTTGTGGTCCCTTGTTGGAACCCTGAAACTCCTCTTGACCAAGTGAGATGGGAGGTGTGTGGCATGGTAGATTTGCATGGCACCAGGATGTTGCCCACCCTCCATCTGCCTTGGATAGATCTGGTCATGGTGTAGCTTATGGGTGGGATTCCAAGAGCTTTAGAACCCCCGGGAAAGACAAGAGCGGTCTTCTTATTCTGAGAGGTTTAACTCGGTGATTTAAGAAACTCTTGCTACTACTAATAGTAGCTAATGTTTATTGAGCATCTACTGTATGCCAGAGATCATGCCTAGTTCTTTACACACAGAAGAGGTTGGGGATTATGGAGATATGCTGCAGAATGGAGATTCCTTCCATCCCTGGTATCTAAATTTGAGACCAGAATGCTTTCTGTTGGGGTTAGATCAGCTTCCCTGTACTCCAGGAGGGAACCTCAGACTGGATTGGTTCTAACTGGGGAGTATCCTGAGCCTGACTCAGAAGGAGCAGGAATTAGATCAGCTCCTGAGCTGCAGTAAACACCCAGGGAAATGCTGGCTCCTGGTGCCCCAGGGGTCCAGAGATAGGAATACTGAGAGGAATACTTGCAAGGAGTCATGGTGAAAGCCACAGTTGCTTCAGGAGTGTGGCTTGTGCCAATCAAATATGAGAGAATTTTAGCTACTACAGGATCCTGGATTGTTTTTTCCATGGCTTGTGTTTTCTGTACTCTTACAATGAAGTTCCTTTAGAAAAAGCTGCAGAAAGAAGTCTAGACAGTCCTTCTTTTTAATTACTGGGCCCACAGTTTGGAACCACTAAATCTGAATTTCTAGTAAATTTGGTTATGAGCCTCCAAGCAGCCAAAGCAAAGGGAGGTAAATGGTTAGAGAGCCCTGGCTTCAGATTCTGGGGGGTGGGGGTTCTTGAGTTAATGTTTACCAAGCTCCCCCAAAGATTCCAATGCTCAATCACCCTGGCTTGGGAGCCAGAAAATCTGGCATTTAATTTTGATGCTTACCAGTTGGGCATCCTTGGACAATTCATTTACCTTCTCTGAGCTTCAGTTTTCCCATCAGTAGAATGGAATGGAAATTTCTGCTGTATCTCAGGTGGGAGCTAGCAAAATCATGTTATCCTTCAGAGGCTGAGTTATGGAAAGTTTGAGCTGTATTTTACACATGGATCAGGCCAATCCCTTGGGCATCTGTTGACTGCACATAAATATGATGCCATGAATCTTTCCTGGGGGATGTCATAAGATGCAACCACGGAACACCTGCTGTCCACATTCATTGTGGAGATGCTACTGAGGATCTTGTTCATTATGTAATCCAGTGCTCCCTACGTAATCATCCACAGGAGGATTTCTCTTGGGCTTAGTGACAGAAATAGTTGTGATTCTCATAAGCCGCTGGCCTGGGTTTTCAAGGCCCTGAGACCTTCACATCTGTCAACTGAGGCTTGCCATGTGCCAGTAATTGCACCCCAGTGCTTCACCTGTTACTCTTTGAGACCTCTCAGTATCCCTGTGATGATGGTACCATTATCACTCCTGTTTGACAGGCAAGTAAATCCAAGGCCTGAAAACTTTAAGTAATTTGCCTAAGGCCACACTGCTAAGTGTTAGAGCCAGCGCTGGATTCCACGTGGTCTCCATAGCCTGTGCAAGCAACCATCAGGCTATATTCCTCCCTGCTTTGGCTGCTTCAAAGCTCAGGGTCAAAATGGGCACCCATTTTGAGCAGTATACAGAACTTCAGCACCTGTGTTTCTGGATACAGAGCTTACCTATGGCACTGCTTTCTTTTCCTTTTGTTTTTCCTTTGAGCCAGTTTTCTCATGTAATGCAAATGACGCTGCCACTTCTGTGGTAGATTTAGTCTTAATGCAGTGTTCTGAGACACAGTTCTATGAAAAAAATTTTTGTTTTGTTTCTTTCTTTAATTTCTTTTAACATCATGGATTCTCTGCCACAAAATATTAAAAACAAAAACAAAAATCTCATCTACCCAAGGGTGAGCTTTCCTCAGTGGGTATGCACAGGAAAGGAAGTAGCAGCCAAGCCAGAACCCTCGTTAGTGGGCAGAGGTTGGGGGAAGGCTTGAACACTTGCAGGTTAATAATTTTTCCTATGTCACTTATCTATTAATTTCTGTCCTGCCACATGACATATATCTCTATAGGTTGCTTTCAATCAATTTTTTAATGTAATGGGTTATAAATAAAAGTGACTTCCCCTGCAGCCCC